>JABUQX010087549.1:0-39364 GCA_015478945.1 Trachelipus rathkii
ACTAAAAAATCACATTGTCTTGCGACAATTGTGGAATCACTTCTATTCAAAGGCGGTACTATTTAGTCGTGTTTGTGTTTGTGTAATCAAAATTAATAATCAAAATGTTAAAAAGGGTATACATTAAATTTCTTTCATTTCTTTTCAATATTTTCACTATCAACCTATCTCCATTCTATCTCTTTACCTTCTTCACCAAACCAAAATTTACCCTAACTTAAGCATTTAAGAGATAGATTGACTAAAACCAAAAGCAAAGTTATCTATGACTATCTAATCTTATTTCAAAGAGCAAAAATCGTTTGAAAACAACAAATTCAGGAAAGGCTAATTTAGATTCACAATTTGTACTTAATTCACCTTTTTTAAAACCTTATAAAAACAATAAAGTAGTTGATAATAGGTCTGCAGATGAATATAGAGTTGTAGAAATTAGAAATAATAATTTAAAGATGAGGATCTCGAAGTCAGTCAGCCTGTGACCTGCAGTAACAGTTCGACGTCTTCCAGATGGGAGGGATCAGAGAGTGCAATGGTATGTGAGTTTTCTAAAGGAAAAGATGATGCATTGCTAATTTGGGACTCTATTTGATACGATACCTAGATAGGACTTTCCAAAATAAAGAATGAAAAGAAACGATTGAGAGTATTTATCCAGGTGCAGAGTGAGTGATATCGTGGATAGAATAGATAGAGATTGATTCTACAAATGTTGATTCAAAAGTGATTGTGCATGTGGGTACAAATGATATAATACATTAGAAGGTCAGCATGATAATAGCAGTATATAGGAGATTTGATTCAGAAATGAATTAGTGGAAGAGGTGCATGGTTTCTGATTTTCCTAGGTTAGGTGCAGTCAGGACATGGGGGAGTAGGGCTTTAGTGAAATGAAAGGGTTAGGAAATTATGTTTGTCAGAAAATATTAGGTTTTTGGATTTGTGGGAGATTCTTGATAAAGATTTTTTGCAGCAGATGAGTTGACCTGAGTCGTAGAGGTGTTGCGGCTTTTCAGTCCATTTGGAACTTGTTTAGCCAAAAAATCTAGGTAAAGTTTGGGGTGATGGGCTAAATCCTCATACAAATAATAGCAATGGTACTGTAATTAGTGGGGGGATAAATAAGCTATATGATAAGGGTTAAGGGAGAAGATAACAATAAAAAATAAACAGCATTCGCAGTATCAAATGCTTATACACAAATGTCATAGCCTTAGAAATAAAAAAGATGAGCTGATTAGTTATACCATAAATGAGACATTATTTGCATAACTGAGGCATGGGTTAATGAAGAATTATATGGAGACTCCTTTCAGGAATATGAAATAGACGGATATTCGCTTTATTTATACCAGCGTAGAGGAAAGAAGGGTGGTGGTGTGGCGCTTTATGTTAAAAGAAATATTCAATCTGTATTAATGACTAACTTTAAAATTAATCAGGATATTGAATCGGTGTGGGTAGATATCCTTATGTACAATAAATCACATATAATTGGGGCATTTTATAGACCTCCTGGCCAGAGTCAAGAATTAGATGCGGAAATTATGAAAGAAATTGAGACAGAATGCCACAGTAAAGAAAAGGGTATAGTCATAATGGGGGATTTTAATTTTCCTGGCACTTTTCCTGGACACTTCAGTTATCATATGCAGACCCGATAAGGGACATGGAGTGATTTTACTAAATAAATCAGACTACACTGACAAACTAAACCTGGTCCTTTCGAAAACCACAAAATTCAACCCTATAACTAATAAATGCCCCATTAATTAATCCCTCTCCTTGGAAGATAAAGTTAACCGCTTTCAGAGGAAGCTTCTGAAGGCGGAAAAGATTAGTAGGTCGACTTTTAATGATATTTATGTTCACAGTTCATCCCCTGGCATCCTATACGGACTTCCCAAAATACACGAACCCCAATCTGAAAACTATACCTCACAAAACATTCAATACACACAGCTATATATTATTTGCAGGACGGTGGTCGGTGAAATACCCTATTGCGTTTATCCCACCCCTTAGGTACCGAATAAGGGGACACCACCCCAAAGATAATGAAATGGGTTCCCTAAGTTTAACATAGGCCTAACAATAATACATAGCTAATGAGGGGACAACACCCTCAAAGAAATAGTTCCCTAGGTTTCACACAGGAACCTAACCATTACACATAGAGAATGAGGGGATAACAACACCAAAGAAATAGTTCCCTAGGTTTCACACACGAACCTAACCATCATACATAAAGGATGAGGGGACTTCACCTCACCCCACCCAAAGAAGATTGAATAGTTCCCTAGGTTTCACACAGAAACCCCTACCATTACTCACAATTTGTTCTTGTAGGTGCGGCGCCATATAATGAGGTTGTGTTAAATGTGTAGGAGATGGACCCATCATAGGTGGGCCTGATAACAAATCATGAAAAAATTTAATACTCCAAACAAAAAATATTTAACATATTTAGATAATTATGATCTTAATTAACTAAAAGGTAGTTTAAAGTATTCTTAACAGATATAGCGTTTGCAAATCTATTTCTTTTGGATCGGACATAATTTAGCATTTTATATTTTTTTTGCCATTTATATGAGTTAGCTTCCATTTTACCCCGTTTTACGTATATATATATATACTATAATTTAATATATATAGATATTATATATATATATATTATTTATATTATATATATATATATATATATAATTATATATACTATATATATAGTATATTTTATTATATATATTATATAATGTATATTATTCAACATGGAACGATTTAATCGTCATCGTCATCGTACATCTGGCAAAAAGTCGTGCATGAAATTGTTTTCCAAATCTGTGGGTCATCGTTAGCGGCACTGATTTTTGCCGATTATTTTTGCCTGATTATTGAACAAGGTATGTATATAGGAATTTTGGATTATATTAAATCATATAATTATAGTATATATAATTTATTATATATTAATATAATAATAGATATATATATATATATATATATATATATAGTATAGTTATATATGATATAGTATATTAGTATATTTATAGTAGTAGAATTAAACTTGGTGAGGGACATGGTAATGGTGATTATAGATGGTGGTCTGTGGTGTATGCGAACAGGTTCCGGCGGAACTTCCGCGCGGACCGATCGATTTTGTTGAAGTTCCGGTTTCCGGCCGGAATTAGCCTGGTTTCCGGCGGACTAACGGACTTTCTAACTTTTCAAATGTCGTTTCTTAAATAATAAATTCAGTAATGTGATTTGTCAATTACAAGTATATTAATCATAAAAAAGATAATATTGAAATTTGATATACGTCGTCCGTCGTAGAACGCGGGGTTAGGTTTCGGCGTACCTCTCGCGTAAGCGATATGCACTATAACTTGTAAAGCCGTTGATATAATATATTAACTTGAAAATAATTTACCTTTGTATAAGGTGAATATAATGTAGCAAGCAGTATTTTATTTTATCTAATAATAATTGAATAAATTTGTGCAGATATCAGTGATATATAATGAGAGGGTATGAAACAATATTTTATTGACTAGTTAATTAGTAGGGATATTTTATTACATTACAGGTATTCTAGTCATTTCTTTAAGACTGACAAAAAGTTTTTAGTTTTTAATGAAAATTATCTATATATGGTCAAAGATTTGAAAAATTGGGAGCAAATTATACAGTTTTTTAATAATTTGAATTGGTAGTTTGAGGACTGGTAATATAAAATTTTATAAGTTTAGCCAATTCAGGAGCAAAAAATAGTTTTTTTAAATTGTAAATGAAGTTGAAGGTTGTAAGAGATGATAGGCAGTCCGAATTTAGTAGGTTTTATTCGTGTCTTGCTTTTTTGAGAATATACAGACCGTTTTATCGTTATTGACGCTTTGATTTTTAGCTCCACAAAAAATATTTCTGTTTTTTTTTCTTTTCATCTATATTTAGCATATGTATGTATTATGTTTTCAATTTTATTTTTTGCAATTTTAATTGTAATTTTAATCTTAATATAAATATTTACAGAATTTTGAATTTATTTTGTAATTCTTCATTTTTTTTTTTTATTATTTTTTTGCCAACTGCGGTATAGAAGGAATTCGTCGTCTGAGTAGACGGGTTCTACGCGGACGACTGATGTGAACGAATAGTTATATAATATGACCTTTCGACGTCTATACTTCTGAAAATCTTTAAATATGGAAACAATATTTTGTCACTCGAACAGGTAGCTTAATACTCTAGGAACGGGTTGGGGATATTTTTTGTTTTTTTGAGATTTTTTTTATTTTTTTGTTGTATTTTTTAGACACATAACCTATAGTTAATATGTTATAGAATTTAGTATATAATGCCGTAATTATATATGCATTAAGATTAAAGAAAAGTTTTGGTAAATATAGATTATGGTTAGTTTTAATTAGTTAAGTTCATCGACTCTTAATTGAAAATTACGACTGATTGAATAGTGATATATAATAGGTAGTATGTATGAATAATATAGTATAAAATAAATATATATATATATATATATATAATATGTTATATATATATGTTATTATATATAGTTTTTTTATGTACTGTATAATATGATTTGAGACTGTACTTTATTTATTTCTTTATTAAAAAGTGACTTGAAACAGTCAATTGAATGGTGTAATTTACTTATTATTGTAGTTAAATGAAATAGTAAGGCTTATCATTAATTAGGTAATAGGTAGGATTAATTATTAATTGAGAAAAAGAGTGGTGCTATAAAAAAAAGAATATAAAATAAATCATGATTTTTTTTAATTAGAGAAAGAATAAGAAAAAACGTAAAAGAAATTATTGATGTAGAAAATATGTTGATCTGTTTTTGTGCCAATCCTCTCTAGAAAATCTAGACCCGTGGATATAAATAAAATTATTTGTTTAGAGGCTATGTATTATATTATGGATATGTTGTATTTAGTTTATTAATTATTATTTATAATTATTATTATTAAGATTATTTTTATTATATTATTATTTATTATGTATTTAATAGAAATTAATCGATAAAGAAGAATCTACTACAAAACAAATATTAACTAAAAATGTTTAAAGAAAAAATTATAAAACTTTTAAAATAAGATTCCATAATTTTTCTTACTTAAATATGAATTTATTTGCAATGTTTTCGAAATGGTTGTGTGTAGGGAAATAAGTTGCTAGCATACTTCTGGCAATGTAATGGGCTGGTGGATGGTTAAACGTATCTCTATTCCTCTTAGAACAGCGTTACCGCTAGAAGAAAGGCTTTTTAAACTTGAATACCCGTAGAAACTTTAAGCTATTGTGGCGTATATTTGCCAGAAGCCTCGACTCGCAGCCGGCGGGCAACAAGGCGCACAGTATGTCATTGTTTCCGAGAAGCTCCGTTTGCGGTATTCTACATCACGTAATCTCAAGTCGGCGCCAGTTGTTAAAATCTCGATTTCGGGAATTCATAAACGGGCGGGTACCTTATAAAGAATATTTGTTTACAAACAAATTTTTACAAAACATGTGTCGGAAATGTGCTGCCGAATGTTTTTAATTTTACGTAAATTATCTTATTTGGGCAGTATTAGATAAACTGTATCAACTTTTATAAAATAGATCATATAATATACATCGGCGTAGGCAGGATTTCATTTAGGGGTGGCATAGGTTGAGTGATATATTATAATTATTAGGTATTAATATTATAATTTTTTTTTTATTTGTTATAGTTTATTTAAGTTAATTATAGTTTATTATAGTTATATTTTAGGTACTTTTGGTTGTTTTCCATAGTAAATATTATTGATTAATTTTACGAGTGAAATTGCTATCTACTTCATGTTATTTACTACGATTGATGTATATTTTCCGACTTATAAGAACCTAAGTAAGAGTCGTTTGGCAAAAAATATAAGGTTCTAATTTTGTTATTTGGACACAAGATGTTAAGGGGGGAGAGCATAGTTGCCCGCTGGCTCCCTAGTAATACGATGATGATAAGTATGTAATTTAGTTGTATCGTAATTGCCAGCATGATCGTACGGGTGCTCGCCCGTACCTAAGGTTAACTCAATTTCGATGGTTTCTGATGGTTAATGTAATTTGTAATTTTCAAATTCGACAGAAGTTTCCGAGTCGTTATATGCACAGGGGACTCCCGTCGGCGCGGTCTGGGAATACGAGCTATAAGTAATAATTTTTACTTATAAATTTATTGATGCTGCTTCTCGCAAATTGTATGGCTTGCAGAACTAAGATAGCGTCAGCAGTATGGGAATGATAGACAAGATAAAGATGAATTTGTCGAAAAGCTGACTCTGTACTTTGTTAAATAATTTCAGTGATACATGACGTTGTTAAAATTACGAAATAGCTTAAGCGATTGCAGATAGCCCGAATTGCAGCCGAGTGCAAGGCGCGTTGTTGCAAAATCGCATATCTCTGAAAGGCTTCTGCGAATTGAAAAAATTACATTAACGCAATCAGAGAAACTAGGAAAAGTTTTTAGTACCGGTGGAAAGCGGCCGAAGGCGCGCCGTCAGATAAGTCTTGGCAATTTATGTCAAAGGATCGAATACTCATATATTGATATGGTTAATCGTTATTTTATGAAATGATTACGATATATTAGTATTCCACAAAATTAGACGAAATTTTTAAAAAATTTTGGTCAAGCATTTCCGACACGTGTTTGTGTAAAAAGGATTTGTTTGATAAACAAAAGTATGTGCTTTACTGCGTCAGTCCGCCCGTGTTATTGAAATTCCGAAATACCGAGTGATTTTAACACAAGCCTCGGGCCTGATTTAGGAGTTATCGTAGACGTAAAAATGTGCGCAAGACGGGGCCCATGGAACGTATGCAGGTAGTGTGAGCTGCCCGGGCTTTGCAGTCGGGCTTTCTGGAAACGCAGTTTATGTAAGGGTTGTAGTCTGAGAGGTGCGGAAAAGGTTCCAGTGTTCGCTATGGCCCGGGAATTTCCGGCCCCGGAACTTTTCAAGGTTCTGGAAAGTTCCGGTTTCGTTCCGGACCAAAAATTCTGGTTCCGGTTACAGTCGTAATATAATAATATAACTAGGTATATTATGCTATATAGTCTATTATAGTTATATATTATATTATAGTACTATTATATATATAGGTTAGTATAATAATAATATGTATATTATTATATGAGTGATAGCCTGATGATATATAGTATTATATATTATATATTATAATATATATTATTATATTGTATTTGATTAAATTGGTCATGTTAGGATGGAATTTAGTGCTAATGGTATCGCGTTAAGGTTTGATGGTCTTCATGATCGCACGACTCATCTCCAGAAACATCTTAGAGACCGATCTTTTATACCACATATTATAACAATCATACTATAATCCCCCTGTTCATAGAACAATCATCTTACTATCCTTAGTGATTATCCTTATGTGTGGGGGAGGAAACAATTGCCATCGTATGTCCTGCTGTCGTAGAAGGCAAATAAGTGATGGATGGTCAGCCCTGGCGATTGCTTCTACCACATCTATCTTTTGCCAGGTTAATGTGCGGTAAATACGCATGGCTCAGGAGGAAGTGCGTTGATCGGCCTGTAAGCGCGTCGTTCTAAGTTTCGCGAAAATGTTGAATCGTGATGGATATACATGGACATGTCAGAGCATATAATGGTTGAGGAGAAGAGGAGAAAGGTGATGGAGTTATTGTAGAATGGTTACATATATTTTAATTATTTGCTATGCCTGTGAATTGGAATACATAAGATGGGGAAGGAAACGGTGAGAACTGATGGGTGTGGATGTGAAATGTGTGTTTGTGTTGGGAGTGGAAATAAGAGGGGGATAGAGATTTGCAATTCTGATGAGTGACTTGTAGTAGAAGAGGTATGGGTTAGAATTATGTGTGTGATGTGGCTAGAAATTCTAATAATATAGTTAAATTTTAAGTTTGAATAGGTAAAAAATTTGTGAGGTTGAGACATATGGTCCATCTGTGGGTAATTTTGAAGAGTGCTATTTTCTGGGATAGTTTGTGAATGTTGATTTGGATGGGGTGAGTTGGTGTAGGTAGTCTTTTGTCACATATCTGCCCACCTAAGAGGATTTTTTTATTAACAGTTGTCGGAACCACGGCCGATCTTCTGACAGGTCAGAGCCTTATTCAGAGTAGAGGGGTGTGAGTAGGTCCAATAGTGATCGACGTCCTATGGCAAAATTACGAAGATGTAGAGCAGATGATGCGAGATTTAAAGTGAGAGAATATTAAAGTACAGCAGGACAATACGAGATAATGGTATAAGTGAATTCATCAGAAACAGAGGTGGGAGATGAAGAAGCACCACAGCGAGACTAGCTGGATTACAATATCAACATTCTCAAAGAATATATACGATTCTTGTGCTACGAGGGGCGTCGTACAGGGGTGGTAGACAAATGATTATATTACTCGAGCTACTTGCCGTAGGGTGCCTGTATAATAGGAGAAAAGTTTATAAACGAAGAATTTATATCTAGTCTTTTGTGCCTGTTGATTCGACCCTATTCTACAAACGCAGTGTGAAACCAAACCTGCGCCATGCCAGATAATAGAGACAGTACTGCCATACCATAGGGCGGATGAGGCTCGCTTTAGTATGCTGGATGTAGAACTGAAAGAAGAGGAAAAGAAGTCTCATGGTAGATTGCATAACAGAAATCTCTCCAGGTTTCTTGAGGGCGGCCCTAGCAACGTTGTGATGAGGTGCAAGGACATTTTAGTATATTGTGTTGATGTTAGGCCAAGTAATTAATTTATATCGTTGCTAGGAGAGGACGGAGGGGAGTTAGACCGATTGGAAATAAAAGGGTTAGGACGATTGTGCGTTTTTAGAGAAGGGAGACTTGGCAGAAGTTGGTTTTAAAGAATGGAATTGCCACTCAATGTTGGGTAGTAGACGCATCGGAAATTCTAGTCTCAGATAGGAGAATATAATTAAAGAAAGATTATAGACGAGAGGCAATTCTAGGGAAAAAAGAGGGAGTCAGATTGATATTGAGATTGAAGAATGAAGGTCGAGTCTATTCGCATATTGGTGGATTAGAAGCTAGCGGTGCAGAGGGAGAGATCAGTCTAATGAAAACTTATGAATAAAGTAGGAAATAAGGCAGAATCCTCTGAGGAAGGCAATCTATTGACCAGAAATCGAATAAATCTTCCTCATAGCAGCAGAATACACATTTAACTGTTGGTATTGAGAATATTCTTTATTATCTTTCAAAGAGATAAAGAGGAAACCCAAAAAGGATATCTTGTAGAGTAATGAACGCGTGCCATTAGCTCGGGTAATCCTAGTTTTTCTTGTTTGGATAGTGTCAACGCCACAAGCAAGTTTTACCGATAGTTCGTGAAGCAGTAGAAAATATAATTGCGGGGTGTTGAATATGGAAAGTATATAGTCGGGCAGAAGAACATGAGCGCTGATAGCCGTACTGGTATCGGAAGAAATAGGAATGTGTAGTTCCTAATATAGTCTAAAGAGAGTAGAGATTGAAAAGGGAGTTTTCAAAAGATTTAGATAGAATACAAGTGAGTAGCTATAGTGTCGATAGTTAGAATAGGATTGAGAAGGTTGCGCTTCCTTTTTTTCGAGATAGGTGGGACATGTGCGTAGTTAAAACACTGAAAGAAAATTGCTAGATATTGAGACAATAGGAGTAGTAAATTTGAACGTAGGGGACGGGGATACTGAAGCACACTCCCTCAATGATACTTAGGAGAGGGATGCAATGGCCACCCGTCTATACCTATCCTTAGCATAGATTTCAGGGAATTGCGCCATCTATCGATGGAATACAGGCAATAGATAATAGGAACCTGAGAGGAAGAAGGAGGAGGAAAGAGAAAGAAAGAATCGTCTAGGGTTGAGTTATTGTGGAAATATATGGGAGGCAGGAAGGATGAATGGCATTGTGTTCATTGGAGAATTAAACAACAGGAGACGCGATGAGAGAGAAATTGAGGGAGAGTATGTTGAAAGTTGCTAGATGATGTTTTGCGCAGAGCCAGAAAGAGTCTGTTCATTAGGAGAATAGGGAGGAAGTAAAGCACGATCTTTGTTCTTTGATGATAACCCGCTGTGCTTCGTCGAAGAGTATACCTGGCAACGAGTTTCTAAGCTGAATGAGAAATTGCGGAGTGATTGGAGAGAGAGATAATTTTTCCAATGACCAGTCGTTAACGACGATATATGTGCTCTAGCCCTGAATTTGCAGAGGAAAACACGATCGACCATGGTTAATGAGGGAGAAAGACTTTAGTTGAAGAGGAATTGACCCTTCTCATCTCTTCGGTTATTACGGTCCCTCGTTATCTTTAGTATAATGACAATTCCATCATAATTCTTAACTGAGGTTGCCACAATTTGCTTATCGATCTGCAAACTGGAACTTATATTTAAGTCGGCTGTTATATAAGTGAGTGTATACATATAGCTATAGTAATAGAAAGAACAGGGAGTAGCTATAAGAAGAATCGTAGATCGGTACCAGCAAGCATGTCCCCTCATTTGCATTAATAAATACTTTTCATAATTCATCTATTGAATTATTAATTATTAATGATATTGTTATATAATTATTTTTATTAGTTTATTAATATGATTAATGTTCTTATTATTATTAATTATTTATTATTAGTTATTATTAATATTATTAAATTAATTTGATTTTATTTATTTTATATTTTTTAAAATTAGAGACTTAAGGATCAAAAAAGAATTTTGATGGGGGGTTAAATAGAATTTTGGAGGGTTGAACCTGATCCTTACTGTCTATCAAAGCACTTGTATATATTATATATGACCGTATAGTTATAAGGGGGTAGTATAACACATCATAAGTTAGAGTAATATAGATATAGATTAAGAGGAACTGCAGTATTATATACTCTATAGTGTCTTTAAATGTAAGTTGGTTTAATAGTATAGAATGAGTAGTATCGTTATGATATATAAATAGGTGACCTATACCATTATAGGGGAGAGAGAGAGAAGAGTAAATTTTTTTAAATAATTTTTTGCTAAATAGCGTCATCGTCATCGCAGGTCATGTTCAAAGAGTTTTACTATATAAATGCACGTTCAATCGAAGGTCATCGTCAATCGAAAATTTTCATTAATAACATAACATCCTGATTATATATATATAGTATATATATATGAGATATAAGTATATTTATATTTATAGTATAGGTAGTTAGCGTTTAGAAGATATAAGTAAATATAAGTGGTTATATAATAGTATATATTATATATATGTATATTATATAATAATATATTATAGTATATATAGATATTAATTTACGAGTGAGTGAGTGAGTATGTATTGTAATATTATATATATAGCTATATGTCGCCATAAAAGGGGCAGGATTTGGTCTCATGTGCATAAGGAATATCACTACCTTTATCAATACTGTTTTTCCCCTACAAAAGCCCAGTTTAATATAGTAAATGTTATGAATGTTCTAATTTCCTGGTTATTTTCCACCAAAACCTTTATTTAAAAATGTAAAAATATTTGACCTGTTTTGTCATTTTGCATTATAAATTGGGAAAATTTTAAGGCTTATGCTGAGAATAAATAATTACGAGAAATAATTGTACAGAACATTAAATTCGGACCTTCCTCATACTATAAAGAAAGTCATTAACTTAATAATGTCTTAAATAACTTTAATTAGTATTGTAAATTATTGTTTTTTTAAAAAGAAATATTTACGATATTAAAATTGTTCAGATAAAAGTAACTACTGTTATTTAGTGTTATTTATCAAAAAATATAAAAGGGAAAAAAATTTCTCAATAATGTTTGTTAGGAATATAGTTTTAAGGGGCTGAGTTGATGGAGAAGCTTCGTCCCCCCCCCCTGTCAATTCCACCGTTATAGAGACAACAACTGATATTCGAGTTTGTCGTCTACTACTATGCGGTGATTTTGATGTTAGTGTTATAAATCATGAAAGCGACTGTAGCAGAAAACATTGGTGGGGTATAAGGGTATTGATATTAGATGTAATTTGATTGCAGAAATAGTTTCTTTTTGAATGAATATTTTAATATAGAAGTATGGATGTTTTTAATAATATATTTGGCCACAATAGACCTCATATTTCAAATTTTAATTATCTGTTGTTGAGACTATTCTTTTTTGTAAGATGTGAGCTACTAGAAGAAGTATAAGTAAAAAAAAAAATTGACAGTTGCATGAAAAAAAGAGAGGTCTTAGTAAGGATAGTTAAAGTGAGTGCATATCATTGTTCGTTACCGGAGTCAAATTCATGTGTTAAGTTTATCTTGATTAACGTATGATTTGTTATTGAAAATAAAGAAAAAAATTAAAACTGAGGGAGTCGTAAAAAATTTAAGCATGATATAGTATAATTTATATTATTTTTTTTATAGTATTATAATACATAATAATATGATTATTAAAGTTTACGGTGATGCGATATGTATTGATTAGTTGATTATATAAGTATATTATATATATTATATATAGTATATATATATATTCGTAAAAGTATATAATTAGTAAGATATATATATATATGGGAAGATGTATTTCATTAAACGAGCAGAAAATTATCTTCAGATTGCCAATATGCGCTGATGATCTCTAATACTACAATAGCTAGCAGGGAAAATAAGAAATACATTGTGGAAATGCTGGGTCAATTTTATTGCGAAAAATGTACAAAAAAGGATAAAAAAAAACAAAATCTAATGAAATAGTATAAGTTAATATAAAACAGCGAAAAGGAATAATTTCTAGGAATCCTGGTCCGTCTATTCACATAGAAATGTAAGAAAGAAAAATAAATAAACAAAGTGGTATTGTTAGTATAATATTAGTAATATTAGGTTAAGAGCCTATTTAGAGACTTTTATTGGTTAAATTCCGATATAAAGCATAAATAGACTTTTCTAATTTAAATTTCTTGCGGTTTTTTTTTTTTTACGTGGTAATTTTATACTACGTTATGCCGCACCGATGACAAGAGTCGGGGTCTCTCGGCTCCGGGGAAACTACGGGGTTGAGGACGTGATTCCGCGCCTGCGGGGAGGTTCTTCGACCCCGCTCTTTTGGTATATTTGGTTTGTCAGCGGGTGGTCTGCTGCCGTCCCTAGCTGGGTATGGCAAATGTCCTCCCCCTGTGTTCCGTGCTCGATAGCCCCTACATTTGGTCGACAGGTGGTATAGATCCTTTACAGAATAAATGAAATATTGATTAGTAAGTTAATATATATATTATGTCCCTTGCTCATTAAATCAAAATAGCATATTTATGTTTTCTTTATTCATTAAATTTTATTTGACACTTGCATACTATATAAGATACAAGGATTGCCAAAAAAATGTATTCTTTTCGCTGTAAGCTAATTGGTGATATCGTAGTAAGATAAGATGATTTTTTTTTTTCGCACTAAAAATTGGGACCAGGCATCAGCAAGTAATTCGCTTTTCCTGCTAGTAATTGTAGTTTTTTGAGATAAATCTGTGGTAATAAATTAATAATTTCTTGGATTTATGAAATAACATATATAAGCATAATATATTATAGATATATCATTATAATATAAATATGAAAAGAGAAGATAAGTATATAGTATATATATATAGTATATAAGCTATATAATCTTATAGTTAGTAAGTATAATAATATAAGTAAAACATGATTGGAGACTATAATTGAAAAGTGACTTGCCGATTATTTAATATATAACAATGTTATGGGTAATTTTTTGCCTGTAGGCAAATTAATGTAACTAAGATGAGTGCAAGGCATACAATTATCATTAAAACAATGTTCTAGTGCTAAAATTTTCCACACATACTACATCATTATCGGCTTTTGAGTAGACGACCGTCCACCTTTTTAAATATTTGGAATTATGAAAAGTATATATGCTGGGATGATGTCTTTACACTATTGTTTCACTTAGCGATAATCTTTTTATTTATTATGTGAGTACAAATGTACTTCTTAACTAAGTACGAAAGATTGTACTCGGTAAGAAAAATCAGGACGTAGGTGAAAGTAATTGTAGTCTGGGTAATTTATAAAGTGTAGTAAAGTAAGAATGACCATCGTGTTTCACATATATTTGTTAATGTTTATTGCGTGTTATAATCGGAGGCCAAAATGATTTTTAGTTGGAGTATTATCAACAGAAAATACATGGTAATATATGGTATATGATTATTATTAATAGTAGATTTATAGTAATATATATATAATATATAAGTATATTTAGGATCATAACATATATCTAAGTCATTTGTATCTCATTTACTTGTCACTTTTATATATATTATATATATATATGGTAATTGAGTATGTTGGGATCTGGAGACCGTAAAGGTTCAAAATATTTGGACTTGTTTGCGGATGCGGTATCTATAAGAGGAGGAGGCAAGCGGGATCTAAAATAACTTGGGGCGCTGGCGTCATACCCTAAATTGGCATTGGCTCTTTGCCGTTTTGATATGTCAGAATTTGTATTTGACTTAAAAGAATTATGTAGTGAATATATTATATAGTAAATTGCTATATATTTTATATCTCATAGTAAGTTAACATATTAAATATGGGATATATATATAGATATTATTATAACTTTCTACAGTAAGAAGTAACTAAGATATATATATAATATTATATGATATGGATTATTTATAATGTTAGGACATTAAAAAGGAAAATATATATAATAATGAACCGTGTGTAATATATATATAGGGTATATATATTTATATATAAAGTAGTAACAAGAAAATGAAAATTCAAAATTAAATTGATTATCCTATACGTTATGTTACATAGACTAAACAGATCAAAAGTAATATGTCAGTTATAATCAAATGTAGAAAAGTGCCTCCAACATCGTCCATTTTTAAAGGAGAATGCGGATGTGCCCGTTATAGTGAGGATGCGGATGTCAATTTAGGTATGTATACAAATATATTTATAGTATTAATTTATAATAATATATATTAATTTATATGATTTATATAGTATATAAGAAAATAATAAAAAGGGTAATATATATTAATATATAAGTATAATAGTGATATATATTAATATATAATAGTATATTATTATATTATTGTTGGTAGAATAATAATGAAAGGATATATATATATGTAGTGATATAAATAAATAAGCACACTGTTTTGAATGTAGATGATCAGCTGTCTGAGTTATTTGTAGAAGATGTGTAGTGTTCCCTAGGTATATTTTCATATTTTTTATATATTTGATATGTTACTCTTTCTTTTTAAATATTATTATAATCATGTTACTAGGGCTTATATTTAGTATCTACTTCGCATAATAGTACTGATTTGTATTTTATAATTTATTAGATGTGAGTTTTTCTTTATAATAGTCTTATATATATATATTATAAAATAATATATATATATTACACCTAAAAGATGACGCATTTGTATATATAGATATATTCACTTTATACTACGCAGCTTCAGAATGAAAAAAACTGGAAAGTGATACATATTAATCGTAGTAGCAAGGTTATAGACTGCTGAATATGATAAATGCATTTTAATCGTAATTTATATACTATATTATAGTATAGTAGTATATTATAGTATATTAGTATATATATATATAGGATATTAAGTATTAATGACTATACGAGTTAGTACGATATAATATAGATATATATATATACTCTATATATATGTCTACATGATACATGTTCTCTTTATGAAAAAGCTAATATCTGTCCGTAGTCTCAGATATAGTTCCATTTTCATTATATAGTAAGGTATATATATATATATTATTATATATATTATATATGATATCCAAACCATATAATATATACCGGTATATATAAGGTATAACGTATATATAAAATTTATTATAGTAATATATATAGTTATTAGTAGTTATTACATACATAACGTATAAAGAACTTATATATATATATAATATTAAATATATATAGATTGAATATATATATATATATATATAATTACTTAGTTAGTTAGGAAATATGAACCAGTGAATAATTAACTTAGTAATTTCGGTCAATTAATAGATAATATACAGTAAGAGATATATATAAGATATAATAATATTGGAGAGATGCGTGAGGCGTACGAACAAGCAGGTGGATGTCTTCTCTTCAGTGGGGCTGCAATACTTTGTGTGCAGTTAAATAATGTGGGGCGACGCAGCACACAGGAGTAGACATCCATTGTACTTCATTACACGCATACATGACACGTGCAATCGCCCGCGCACACAAAAACTAGAACACTGATCTATCAAAACGTGCATTCTCACTTTAATAAAATAGATAAGGTGAGGTTCAATGATCTATTTATTGTTTCTCTTCTTGAAATACTAGAAAAGGTTGTGTATATGGGGGAGGAGGGAGGGTGAAAGTGGCGCGGCGGAGCGTCTGCGGTAAAGAAGGAGGTTGTCTGAGTCTGGGGTGGGTGGAGTTGGAGATTTAGGTTCTTTAAAAGTTTGATTAAGTACGACGGGTAAGTCGGTCTTTTAGTTGTGCTACTTCTATGTATTTACTTCGTTACATCAATTAAGAATAGGATGAAACTAGCATCATCAGCTGCTATCTTGTTGCTCTTAAAACATGCAAGGTAAGCGAATAGCAATAGCAAAACCAATGCCTATTATTATATAATAATATAGGCTATAACGGTACACCAGTCATATAATATATATATTATTAGTATATATTAATAGTTAGTTATATATATATATATATATAAGGTATTATATAATATTATAATATATATATGTATATTATAGTATATTATATATTATATATGAAGTGACTAGTTATAAGTATCAAATATATATATATAGTATTATTAGGCATATTATAGAACTAGTATAGCGCATATAGACGTATAGTATCATATAGGGGAAATATATAGTCACTAGTATGCATATACTAACTAGAGGTTTATATTTATATTAGGGAAGTAAAGTATTCGTACTGAACAAAGAAAGGACTTAATTATGATAAAATATAGTTCATTGAATTCAATGCGGGGATATAATCATACGGGTATTACTAAAAAATAATGTAATTATTGAATAAAAGTATATAGTAGATATATTTTTATAGTATATTTACCCGTGTATATGATGATAATATAGGTAATAAATGCTTATATGTATAGTATAAATCATTATATTATATATATATTATACTGAGTGACAAATCTGTTGGAATATGTAATATATATATATATTAGGATATATATATGTATATAAGTATTAGTGTTATCACCGATACCGAAAATTTTCGTGCGATATGTGCGCGCAGATAAGATCTGATTAGTACTCGCGAATTTTTTCAACTACCGTGGATACCGAATCATTTTAGCTGCCGATACCGGGATGAGCGCGATACTTTTACTCCTATGATAATAGGTGCTCGCTAATTAAAGTATATAATATATAATATAATATAATAGAGAATATATATATAATATTATAGTATATATTATAATATAGTATATATATATATTCTATAATATTTTATATTATTAAAAGTATTATATAATATTATATTATTCGTATTTATAAGTATATAAATATAGATATTATGATATATATATAGTATATTGGTATGGATAATAGTCATTATAACTAAGATGTAAAGCGTATATTATAAATAGTATATAGACTAGAATAAAAAATAGCGTAGATATAGAGTTATGTAAGTGTAAGAGAAGGTAAATAGTCGTTATTAGTATATACTAGATATATAATACGGTGATATTTTATTAATAGTAAAATATATATTAACATGTATATAATTATATTATAGATTATACTATATTATGGGTAACCTAAAAATTACATGTATAATTATAGTTATGATATACCGTATAATAGCTATTAAGGTATATAATATTTATCATATATTATTATAATATCATAATATGATATATATATTATAGTAAGAGATATTCAAAGCGTTATCTAGTAATGATATAGTAGTAGGTTAAATAATAGAATGTCTAGGTAGGTATATATTGTATAGTATAATTATAGGTATAGATTAGATATATATATAATAATATATTATATAAGTATATAGCATACGAATACCCGGATATTATTAATATAATAATTATATGTACTATAAGACATTAATATTATACTATCGTAGGGTAGTAGAATTTATGGCGATATGAATATATCTACGATATCTGGATAGTTATCATATTGTATTACCACTATAATTACGGACTTATATAATATAAGAAATATTTACTATAGGTGAGTAGATTATATATACTGTTTGTAACAGTGTAAATAGAAGGTAGAGACTTTTCAAGATTAGATATAAATATATTTAAGAAGCATTAAGCATAAAAGGGAAGCAGATTACTTCCCATTCATGGATTGCCTCAGCGCATTAAGATTACATCAACGTTATTAAAAATATAAATAATTTTAAAAATTATATATAATATCGATGAGTAATTATGTATATTATATATGTATATAGTATTATAATTATATAAGTATATATGTATATATATAATATATGGATATTAATATATATAGAATAGTATTATCTTAAATTATATGTAGATACTATTAGTATATAGGTACGCTCGTTTTGCTTTTTGTATTTTGTGCTTCGGAAACGTAAAAACAGTCTTTCAGTATTGCGATCAGTTTTGTCAAACTTTGACCGAAAATCGCCAAGCAATGCTACACTCAAACGTAAAGATTATTTCCTTAAATTCTGTAAAGTTGCTACTATTCCGTTTAGCCAAACAATTTGCTTTACGAAAAATTAAACAAAGTTTTGTTAAACCTTGTTTGAATTGATGAAGGTTTCATTCAATAAAGTATCAGCTATTAACGTCTAAAATTACTTCTCTTTTATAATTGATAATAAAATAAGTGTTTAATAAGTCAACATTTTTAAAAATAATAATCAAGTTGGTATATTTTTTTTATTTGTATTGTTTATTTTACCAATTTATCTTCTAAAGTAAGAATTGTGCAGATCTAGCTATTTATAAAGAAAAGGAGAACTTATAGCGACGATAATCGCCGTGTTAAACGAAGCGATTACAGGCGTTCTATCATGAAATGTGTGGGAGTTAAAATTCCCTGACCAAATCGTCGAAATTTTCACTGACTCCTGGTGTGTACGTTATCATTTTTGGCGTATTAAAATAGTCTATCTAATCGATTATTAGGCAGTCCATT
This sequence comes from Trachelipus rathkii, assembly GCA_015478945.1. NCBI lineage: Eukaryota > Metazoa > Arthropoda > Malacostraca > Isopoda > Trachelipodidae > Trachelipus > Trachelipus rathkii. The sequence goes on from JABUQX010087549.1 coordinate 19,292, forward strand.
TACATTCGAGTTTCAGACATTTAATATATTATTTAAGATTTTATACTTAATTCAAAATAACACTTTAGAAATTGATCATGGATGAATTTAAAAAATATTTTTTTTTTAAGTATTGAACCTATGTACGACTTTAACCATATGACCGTCCATACGTCACTTTTTTTATTTTTTCCAAAAGTAAAACATTTCTAATTTAATAACAAAAGAAAATAAATTTAAAGCTTTACTTAAGTATAAGTTCCATTACAATTACAATGTAGCACCAAATGTTCCAAGAATGGAGGAGATTTAGGGTTAAACTTTTTTAATGTTCAGCATCTGAATTTTGAATTTTTATTACTATAGCGTCTACTTCTGTATAAGCTTTCAATTTAACATTTGATCTGCTCTCATTTTATTTTTATCTATGATAATTTTCTTTTCAACCTTTTTTATTCCCAGATATCTTGATTCGTTATTTATTACACTATTTTCTCTGCAATAAAAGCAAATTTTGTTTCCATAATTTGGCGATGATGAAAAAATTATAGTCATTTAGGTATATATAGATAATTCTGTCATTTTAACCAGTAGAGAAATTTTTCTAATGATTTTTTACTGTCGTTATCAGATATCTGTCTGGCATTCAAGTTTGAATTTTAGGATACTACTTTCATTTGATAAATGAAATTGTTTTGTATGAAATAGCAATTAATTACCTTTTAATCATTCCATTCGTCATTCTTCATGTAAATCTGATACAAAAAGCTTAGTTGTTTAAGCAGGTATTTACTGGAGCTATAAGAAAATCTTTACTGCATGAATATGGTTAGTACGTAACATTAGGGTAATCTGTGGAACAGGATGGACCAGAGTTGGGTCTGGCGGTTTAGGAACTTCGTAAAATGATGTCACTGTTCTAAGGAAAGCATTTTAAAGCAAAAGCCTAGATTGTCGATTGTTAGAATATACTCTTTGTTTAAGCAAAATTTGTATATTGGTATTGGTTGATTGAGAGAATTTCGGCTGTCAACTGCACAAAAATTTAGTAATTTTCGGTCTCATAAAAAAAAAAAAAAAAAAACTAAAAGTATAAAACTTCCTGGAAAAAAAGAAAAAGATAAACAAGATTAATCATAAGTATCAGTCTAGAAACCACATCCATTAAATACAATATTGCACTTTCAATTGAAGGATGACTTGAAAAGACCTTTGCCCGGTGAATGAAATATGGACGAGTAAGAATAGTAGGTTAATTTGTGAACAATAATAGGAAAGACAGACAGGATATGGAAGTAGATTGTATGGGATTTTCTGTTCGTAATCCCATTACATTATGATTTCATTCACTTATCAGACCTAATTCTCTCATGCCACAAATTAGTATAGGCAGGTGATAGTATGAAAAAAATATGTTAAAAACATGTAACAATTAGAATGGGGATCAATATCTTCATAATTATATTGTAGAATTATAAAAATTGCCTGTATTTTTTGGATATTTCTGATTTCAGCATATATTTAATTAAACGGTGTTCCATCATGGCATTTACCCTCGACTGATTTTTTCTTCCCCTGATTTCCAGAAGTTGTGACGCTGAAACAGGAAATTAAGGTGCTAAAACTGTGTGATTGATATTTCTTGATCGAGCGTAAGCACAAAGTGAAAAAACGAAAACGGTCTAAATCAAAAGCAAAGAAAATGCTAAAATTCATCCATAATTCAGCAAAACGCTAGTCGTATTATTACATATTAATTATATTAAACGAAAGGATAGAACTAAAGAAATTAGTTCCATGTAAAGTATAGTGGTTTGCTACTGTCTTATTAATTCGAAGGCCACTAATAACATTGTCTATTGGACTAATTGTCTTTATTTCTATCTTCGCTTAGATTCATAGACAATTCGAGGCAGGTATAAGTCCTGTCACTATGAACAAGCTTTGTTATTGGTTGCTGCTTGAATGTGTGAAGTTGTGTTTCCTCAATTAAAGAGAATGAGCCTTTCTCTATCGTAAGAGTGTTCTAGCTTTAGGCCTTTTATCCTCGCTAACACTTCTGTTTGAGTAAACATGTTTAGCTGAAGTGTATTTCTAAGGGTTAACTGCGACACATTTACACACCGACTAAAATCTAGACTGGGCAAATTTGATGTCTCTTAAATTCCTGTTTATGCAGACGGCTCTACCGCTACATAGTGACACCTTTGCAAAGATCTTCACGTGTTTCTGATTATGATAACAATCTTAATACAAATAAACAGTCCACATGCAGAGTGTGCTATGATATCTTTATTAAGACGAAGCTCAATTGCAGGTATTTTTAAGATTAAAGATGAAGCCATGCCAAGTGAACTTGAGGGTCACACATACGTTTCGCTAAATCATAAAATGTGCGCAATTTAACATCAGACCCTAGAGGTTATTAGGTCAAGGATTTGTCCATACAAATGTAAAGATGGCGAAATGTCACAAACACATGGAATTTTCTTTTCGGACTATATCTCTGCCCATAACTCTCGAACCGGAGAGAATAATTAGCTGTCAGAGATCGCTGTGGATCTCAATAGGCCAGGTGTGGCTAGTAATACTCTATCTTACCATGAAATGTCTTCATTCTTACAAAATGACTTCTAAACGGAAAACTTTAAAATGGCACTGCTCCGATTGCCTGTCGAATTGTCTGGAATTCGTGCAAAAATACACGATTTCTGTACGAGTTTACTTTTGTTTTGCAAACAAATGAAATCAGCTGTTGTGTCGAGCTAAGTTACGATTATCGGATAAAATAAAATTAAACAAACAAATTTGGTTTATATTACGAAAATTGCATACACTATTGGTGATGCGAGTTATCGATTGGAAGAAATTAGATTTAAAGCTGATTTTTATTGAAAGAATCATCAGGTTTCACACAAACGGGCCTACCAGGCCGTCATTTTTTTTGGTTTACATCAACATTTTCGGTACGTTTCTTCCGTCAAACATCAATTTGTACATTCTTACAAGATTAGAAATTTCCTTACGTTTTTGGTAGTAGCATTTTTTTAGATTTGATCGCTGTTTAACAAAAACGAACTATCTCGATGCATTTTCTTAAGTTCGGGTAAGCACAAATTGCAAAGAAGAAACGCCTATATAAGATGCAGAAGGTCAGATAGCACAGGGAAAGTATCAGACAAATTGCGTATATAATATGATATATTATATATATAGTAATAATATAATATAATATACGTATAATATATAGTATGATATTATATATATATAAAATGTGTTATCTACAATATACATATTGTCAATGTTTCCTTTATGCTAAAGCAAAAAATTAACATTAGAAGAAATTTGAAACTTAATTCTTCTAGATAAGGGTGGAAGCTACCTCTCTGAATTCGGTACGAGTCCAATTGAAAAGAAATTTTAGAATTCTCTGGTCTGATAGCAATGTGCTGCAAAACTTCTTCTTAAATCAAATCTTAGCTTTTCTTTACATGAATGAGTGTTGATAAGACTCAAAAACTTTCAACTTCAACACCGGGACTTCAGCAATGGAGGGACATGGTACTGAATATATATGATATTGATATGATATATATATATTATATTATATCAATGTACGGCATAGAAGAATAGATATATAGTAATTATTTATAGGCCTATCATAAATATCTATATATATTTTAGTATGATGACAATCATTTCATTTATCGAAATTAATTAAAAGACGAAAAATGAGTGGAAGCGCTAAAGAAAGGCAACTTTTACCGATACCGAGATACCTCAGAAAAATCCCCGGATACGAACCGTCAAAAATGACCCGATAACGATACCATGGTAGTCGGTGCAATGCACAAGTACTATATCTTAGTATATATATATATGGGGATAATATTTGCGTACATATTAGATATATATATATATATATATAAGAGTATAATATATATATTTGTTTACTATATTATATATATATATATATATATATTATATATAATATATAGTGATAGTTAGTATATAAGGTATATATCTAATAATATAAGTAATCCGGTATAATTCTTGAAAAGCTCTGTGCAGCATAAAAATTGTTCTTCTTTTGTTATTATTTTTATTGCATGTTTTGATTATTTGAATTGTAATATAAGATTTCCGTTTTGCCTTAGGGGATCAAAAAGATTATACAAAAAAGTTATTTAATAATATCATACTTTTTTTACGCATCAAGTTAATACGATATGAAGATAGTGAGCCGACGGGACATCAAATCGTTGACGTTGCTCGGGATGGTTTGTTCTCGTAGGTAATTCAGAAAATCTGTTAGCTGTTTACGAGGATGCATAAGTATAGTCGTATAGGTTTAGGTATCGAGAATTTACTGGCATCGTCGCATCCATAGTATTAGGATTGAATTTACTTGCATTGCGATCCATAACAGTTAGGTGCAGTTTCTGCCCTCTATACTTTCAGTTTATATGTTTTGTTATATATATGATATATATATAAGAATCTATATGTGAAAAAAGAAAAAAACAGTAGAAGCCTATTTTTCCTACAAACATTATTGTTTTACGTTACCTTAAATTTTATTTCTACGATTAATCACTAAAATGCGCTCAGAACATTTCACGGATAATAACGTTTTTTGCTTACTCATTATTCTACTTCTTTACTCTGTAAATAATATTCGTATCTTTCTCGTTCACATTAAAACTTAATTGCTAAGTATCATATAGTTTGGTAGTTTGGTAGAAGATTGTTTTTTTTATCTTTCCTACACCATGAAACTTATAAGGATTATATATAAAGTGAATATATATGGTATATTATATATAATATGCTAAATATATTATATATATATATTATATATATATATATAGTATATATATAATATATTATATATATATATATTATATCAATAAGATATATAGTATATATATAATTATTAGTATTGGTCCAGAACTTTAACATTAGTATGTAACATGCATGTCTTATCTACAAAACTACAGAGATACATAAAAATAAATAAAATTTTCGCGAATTCAGCGTGAAAATTAAAGTGGGAGTATATATAGAAAAATAAGTTAACTGGTTGTATAGGAAAAACAATATAATAAATTAAAATAAATAAAATTGCAAATGTTACACGTTTAAGAATCGTTTATTTGTATATTAACTGTCAAGGAGCCCAGAGTTGCCAAAAACTTGCTGTTAATCCATGTCTCCTCTTTTTTCTATTTAAAGGAAACCCTGGATAAGACCGCAAAGATTGGACAAAGGAAAAATTTGACACGCCCTAATACTCCATCTACTATTTGACTTCTATGAATGTGACCAAAAATATATAATGAAAATTGCAATAAATAAAAGATGTATAACTTTTTAAATTTTTCCTACTATGAATATTTTATATTGATCTGATAAACAGTGAAACCATTATAGCAATTTTAGGTTAATTAAAAAATTTTTAAATTTTCCCTAAAGATTTTTTTTCCTTTTGATATTGTTTAGAGAAGTCAAAGCTAAAAATTTTACTTAAGAGATTTATATCCGGTGGTCATCCAGTAGGTGGTCTACACTGTCCAATCTATTAATCTTTCAATGTTTCTAGTGGTTTTTCTCCAACAGTCATTGTAAAATGTGGTGGAACCATCCTGTTGAAATACATACCTCGCTGATGGAGTAGATGACTGCTATAGTATAGATTATAGGTTATAGAGTAGATGACTGCTATAATGCATAACGCAAGAAGATTTTAAAAAAAGCAAATGGCACTAAAATTGGAAGGTGTATTTATTAAACATCCCTGAATATTTATAAGAGAAAACTCAGAAAGTCCAAAAGCGAAAGGGGGATTTTGGAAGAATATGTTTGAAGAAATTAAGAATTAATTCCTATATTGCACTTCAGCATCGAGTGCTTGTAAGGACCAGTCTAATAGTCCAAGTCATCTTCTCTTTAGAAATGACGCCAGTTTTACCAACAGCCACAAGGATACATTAATAGAGCTAGTAAATACACATTTTCCAGATAGTGAATAAAAATCTGTTTAAAAGTAAAGCAAAGTTTACGATCAGGCGGCTGCGAGTCCAAACAATTGTACCAAGTACCTATCTGTTATATATTTCCCCTGATAGTGTAGAATTGACGATTAGGTCATTTGGTCCTTATATATCTCCTGATGGAGGTGGAATATGAATGTGCTGTAAATCTCAGTGCCAGGGAAATTCATTCGCATCGGCTAAGCACGGTTCTGATGGATTCCTCCAGACTAAACAATAATATTAATCTAAAGATTTTTCTTAATCTAAACAAGTTTATTCAGTTGTTAACGATCCTTTACTTTTGGCATTATTTAATGATTAACTTTAGAATATATTAACGTAAACCGAGTTTTGGATTATTGTTGTGAGAGTGTAGGCAAAGGAAAGATGGGAGGGTTTTATGGTTCTAATATGTGCTTTTAAACGAAGACTAGTAATAGAATAAATGCATAGCCTGTTAAGTACAAGTGAAGAGTCTCAAAGCTACTGTAATTTGCGATGTTGTCATTTTGTAGAATATTTCATTATTTGACTAAGAATGATCTCGACGCTTATTAAAGTTTCTCCGACGAACCAACCATGAACTTCAACAATTACCTCGACAAGGTTTGAAAGCTGCATTTCCTCAACCAAAAGATTTGTAACAACTCGGTGAACGCTGATTACTCTTGTTTTCTGAACGAGCCACAAAGCTCACATCCATTCTTTACGCCTTCTTTAAATAAATATATTAATTTTCTCATGTCAGGAATTTGACAAATGATTACTCTATACCGTATTGTCGTAGATGATTGTGACGTTCGATCTCAAGGTATTGCAGGCAGACGAAATTGTCGCCTCAGTATTATGGAGTATGATAGTCGTTGCAGATTGAGTTATGTGTAGATATGAGGAGGTAGAGGCTGTAAGACTATAGTCGTTAAGCGAGTCGCCGGGCGCCAAGTAGATGTTTATGACACCTTACTGTCTTGGAGAGATCGTAGCTGACTATTCAGGTCACGCCTACCTGACTCACTCACCAACATAGACATATTACTAGGAGGGATGGTACTTGGGAGACACCGCTCCTGCGTGATTAGTGGGTATTTTATTAACATATACAGCTACATTAGTAAGTTGGTACTAGTGTGAGACATAATAGACATACTATCTTCTCATGAGTATAGTGATAAATCTGTATAGCAGGATTTATGTATTCAAAGATTCTAATAAGGGCTCCGCATAGAGTATAGTGGACTGTATATAGTAGTATATATCGGGTGAGGGGACACTTCATCACTATAGGGTATATTATAGATAGCACAAGCTTTTCTCGGCAGCGCCCGGAGGAAGACTAGAGTAGTATACCTATTGATATTGTGCCTATATATATGTAGATCATATATATGGGTATATAAGGATAGGAAGAGTTTTTAGTATATAGTAATTAATATACCTTTATGAGTATATGGACGTAATATATCAGTACCTATAATCTATTAATTATATTATATATATAATAGTACTGAGCTATATATGGTATTACTTATAGAATTATGAACTACTAGTGGGCGTGGTTATATTATCAGGGTATTGTTGACTATATAGTAGTCCTATGTGACTATATATATATATATACATACTATGAAGTAAATATAGATGATTCATTATCCTGAGGTTTAGTGCGGAAGGCATGAATATCCTTTCTTCCCGCATTAAGAGTTGCCATTACATACATATATAATCTAATTGACCCGGAGACTAGCGCAGCGAGGACTAAGGGAGCCGAGCTCAACGAAGACAATAGCGATACAATTTGAATGTAACTATACTTCATAGTATATGTATACTAGGAGGCGCAGGTGGCTCATATGCATAGATTCGTGTCACGATGCTATAGATTTATAATGACAGTATTATCTACTAAGGATTGCCCGCCGAACGCGGAGAAATGTTTGTGGTGAGTGTGTACTAGGACAGGTCGTTTTCATTTGGTAGTTAGGGTACGAACACGCGAGTCAGGTTTGGAATTAGGTTAGAATAATAATATTCTCGCAAAGGTGACACCTACGGAGCAGAGTGACTATAGTCCACGACCCTTTACGGCGAAACCAAGGTGAACACACATTAAGACTTGAAGATGAATATAGTAGCCGAATGAAATAAGAATAATAGATTTACTCAATATATATATTAGTTACTTAGTAGTATATACTCAAATAAGATTGGTATTAGGATATGTAGGATCAAAAAGGCCCGAAGTAAGTAATCCATGATGAGTTCACAGAGTGGATACGAATAATATATATAACTCCACTCATAGACTGTCAGTGGTAGTAGCTATTAGATTTGGATGACTAAGCTCATCACACCTACTGTCTATATATAATACTATAGTCTACGTGGCAGAGATACTCAGTAGCTTATTAAGGTAGTATATATAGTATGACGGTAGATATATACGTAGTATTTACCCTGAGCAGTTAATGATTAATATAGAAGGGAGGTAATAGGATATACTATGATACAGGAGTAGGTACGATTGTATCTAGAACTATATACCTATCTATATCATCACTATGAATAGAGTTTTATGTATAACATGATCTCACAGCCAGATCGAGACTCTTAGAGGAAGACCTTTATAGTCTTCTCTCCAGCCCGTCTATTACTATATTATATACTTCCTATATTATAAGTACTTCTTATTTATTTAGTTTTATTCTTTTTATTTAAAAGTTCAGCACCTCACGGGCGTAGCCTTATTCTAGGAGGGGGAAAACTACTGTGCTAGGGATAATTAGGTAAATTTATAGACCTAGAGGTAATCCGGGACATAGGGAGATCGAACCTTACGCAAGCTGGGATACGATCGACTCGACATAAGGATTGAGTGCCTATGTGCTTGAGCGGCCGGGACGACGAGCTGGCATAATCATTATTATTATTCATATATATTACTATTATATACTATATATATATTTACTATAGTTCATATATATATATCATCTCTATATATTACTATATATTACTATAGATATACCTATATATACTATATATGAATATTACTATACATATCTATTACCTTACATATATAATAATACCGGTGGATAATCATACTATAATAATCATATACTTGTATTAGGCATTAGTCATCACAACTAGTCATAAAACTAATATATATATCTATGATATACTCATTTTCTTGCGATTAATCAGTAGGTATTAGTAGATCCCTATATAATTCTATAATATATCTATATATATAACTATATATATAGATAATAATTTAAGTATGAAGAAGGAACCTCTATATCATTCATATGTTAAATGTATATCTGATTTGGCGCTTCTTAGAAACCTATTTTTGCTAGTTTTTTAGCCGCATTTAGTTATGTTATTAATAAGTACCATGGGCATATGTGATTAATCTATAACCAGGATGTTCGTTTTTCAAACGTAATGTCATTATTATGGTTCAAAGTCGGCCATCGACGGACAGTAGGGTCCTCATCAAATGAATTACCCTTTTTCTTTCTTAACGGCACAGCACAGGAGTATTTCTATACTATTTACTAGGGGAGAAGAGTATACTTTACTTTATGTATATGCAGGTAGGTAATCGATAAAAATCAAGAGGTAACGATAGTTATGAATATCCTTATATATATCCTGAATATAAGATAATATTATTATAGTGAAAGATGATGATAACTATATAGTAAAGAAGCAGCTAGGTGGACTTACGTGATGAACTTGCACCTAGTTTAGTATCGTCATATACTATCTATATGATAATATAATTTATTCTATATTTTACTACATTTCTATATATATAATCTATATATATATATATCTTATTCTACCGCTAATATACTTCTATATAGCTTATTTACTTTTCGGTTCCTCTGTTTAAGGTTGATGAGTGAATCTTCATTATGTTGTAATGGCGGTGCTAAGTCGAGGTAAAAATGTTGCTTAATTAAATCTTCTCATCCTAATGATATATTACAATATCTCTATTTAATTTTTTCTTTGCAGTCTAAATATATTTTTCCTTGAGTTTATGAGATAGACATCTCGTTAGAGCGCGGACACGCTTCGCAAAAATCCACTATCCACCATGTCACGGCTTCCTGTCACCCTCTCCAGGGTGCCGCATGTGTCACACAACTCAATTTAGATGCACGTTTAAAGTATGGCGTACCACAGCCCCACTAGAGATATCATTTAACTCTGTTATTTGGATTCAATCTTATCATTTAATCTGTTTACGAGCGTCAGTGGAGATATATTATAATTTCTTTACTTTATTGTCTCTTGACGACCCACTACCCTTTAACCCATTTTCTGGTCATCTTCACGATTGACATTGCTGTGCAAATTATCACTTACTTCCTATATATATATACAGATGGGATCCTTTCTCACGTAAAACACATAAATTAGAATATTATATCCGTGGTCTAAACTTCTATATCATATTTATATACTACATTAAGCTAGTATATCTTATATATATATATATACTAAATAATATTTGATTATTGCTCCCGCCATTTTTATTTTGAGTATTAATTTTTATATTCTATTCTATAATTATATCTTATAAATCTATAATTACTTATATATCTATACTCTATTCATTTATCATATCATTTATATATCATATATATATTAATATTATAATATCATTACTATATATATATATAATTTATATATATATTTATAAATTTACTATATATTAATATATATATTAATCTACTATTATTTACATATATATTATTATATTATATACTTATATATATTACTATATATATATATATTATTATTATCTTATATATACTTATCATTATATTATAAATTAAATAATATATATATTAAATATATATTATTAAAGCATTGATATAATATATATATATATTTCAATTTATATATATCTCATATATTATATACTATATATACCTATTCATATCATATAAGAAGGTATTTAGTATAGTATAGTATTGTTATATATAATATATAAGTCCTATATATCTAGACACTACAGGCATTGGCATTACATAGGCCCCAACTTAAGGAAATTTTAAGTGATTTTTATATAAAAGATCCAAATACTTAGGATTAAACAATTGATATTGATCTCATTAAAGCGATATTAGAAGATTGAATATTTGATAGATTAGAGTAAAACGATAAGATAGAATAACGGATAACGAATATACGATAGATAAGATAGATTTTAAGAGAAAAATTAGCAATCTATCTAAGACCAGGAAATTTATAACTGTGATTGTTATTCATTGTGATCTTTTATTATTTAATGTTAATAATCTTAGATTTTAAAGGCCGCTATTTGCTTTTTATTTTTTGATTTTTATTCCGCTCATAGTTTTCTTATTGGCATTTGGTCAGACAGGTTCCTCTCAGATTTAATGTAGGACATGTTGATCCATTAAGATTTATCTTATTTGTAGTATAACTAGTGCATTTACACGCTATTATATATATTTATATAATATATATATTAAAATATAACTATTATATATATAATATATATATATATACTATATATTATTTAATATATATATATATATATATATATTAGTATATATTATTATACTATATATATTAATATATATATATATATATATATATATATTTTATTATATATATTTTAATATATACTTAATATATATACGCCATAAAATATATCGATTTCTAGCAGTAAAGCCTTATTAATAGTGATTATTGTCTTATCTCATTAAGCCATAAACTGTGCAGTTCGATGGAGACACAGATTCTCTTAAGAGTTGGTTACTTAAATTCTATTTTAAAAAAAAAAAAAAAGACTTCAAAATTGAGTGAACATTTATTCGTCTTAAAGATTATTTTGAATACTTCATAACTATAACGATAAAATATTAGTGTTATATACAACACTCAAAAATTCATAGATGAGGATACCTTATTATTTCGTTATATAAAGGTCAATATAAGACTTCTGGTGTTTGTGGATTGCTAAGGTTTTATTTCTGAAGCTCAGGTGTCTGGGTGCTGCAATCGCAAGCACTACTCTATATTGTGCGCGTATAGTAGTCATTTAGCCTAGTGTTTTTTAATGCTTGTATATAAATTATACTATATATACTTATTATATATTAATTATTTATATATTAATATTATTTATTATAATTTACTATGTATTATAATATATATATATAATATATTTATTAATTTCATTATATATATATATATTATTTATTTAATTTATATTATATTATATTATTATATATTATATTAAATTTAATTTCGTACTGTGATTTAATGGAAATTATTACTTATCAATTATATACTTATATGATTTGGCGCGCCATGTAACCTTTAAACTTGCACCCACAATAAAGTCTATTTTCAAGGTATCGCATATGTTTGCTCACACTGATTGATCGTGTCATATATACAACAAATGGCTTGTGGCTAATTTTATAACATTGTTTATCTGCTTAGGTATATATTAATTATATATAATTATGTCACCTGAAATTCTTTCTTAGAATGTCAGGATTAGTTGTTTTCATTTTTTGTATAACTTCTTAAAATGTTTTTAATCTCTTGGTAATTGACAAATAAATATAACTATATTATTATGGATACAAGAAAATATATAATTTTAGTAAATATAATAACCATATAAAGATATAAATATTAATAAAATAAATAACCTTTTCTTCAATACCTTAAAGTAATTGGACATATCTCTGTGATCTTTCGCAGATTGTTCTAGCAAAATACTCATGAATGAATGACATGTTCTCGTATTTGATACTCGGAGCGATATTGCACTATTTAGTGTTTTAGATATTTTTCCTTTTTATGCAGTAGATTTGATGTTTATCCATCAATATGTGTCAGCACAAAAAAAAAAGTTTCTAGTTATAAATTAAACTACCATAAATCTTTCACCCAATAGGAAGCTTTTACACTTTTATCATAAAGTAGTAACGGAAGGATTAGCTGAACAAATTACTTTTTGTTGATATATTTTACATTCATATTTTATTCAGGTATTTCCAGGACCTCAACTTCAGATTAAGCACAAAAGGTTCCATGGCTGACCATGATCAAAGCAAACTGTTCTAATGAGGATTGACTATTTAGATTTGTTTATTTTCTTGGACTCATTACTCAAGAATTTTATCCGCAATATTTATCATTTTGTCATATATCTAATTAATCATTTGATTTTTAATTTATATATTTATATTAATTATATATTATTAATTAATTTTTATATATTATTAATTAATTATTATTAATTTTATTTAATTTATTTATAATTATTCATTAATATAATGATATATATTTAATTCCTATTTATATACCTATTTCTTTATTATATTTAATTATATATATTATTATTTTATAATATATTTATTTTTTATTTATTAATTAAATATTATTTAGGAAATAATCTTATTAAATTTAAATGACTAAAATAATAATATTAATTCTATATGATATATTTGTAATCATTAATTAGTATATATATTATAATTCTAATTATAAATATTCTATACGTTATTATATACTAATTATTGGTTTCAATAAAGTCACATATAATAGTATTTTAGGATTGATATTTTAAAACTATTTATCATATAAATACCTTCTCTTAATACATTTATATTAATAGAGTAATAGAGTGACTCAAAAGAACACTCAATTTAATTCAGATTTTTCCATCATCACCATATAGGGCCATAAGCCACATAGACAATTATATGAACATTTTTAGAATATATTATTTAAGGACGTTGTATTGTTGGACGTAGACTGTTCACTTATCGTACATAATTACTAAATAATATTTCACGCTGAACTGGTAGAAGGGGACAGTCCGTTCACATGTTAAACGTCTCTTATGAATTTGGTATAAATTGCTTTATTCCTTTGTTGCTGCTGCAATTTCACTTATCTCTCTTACTCTTTCATCTCTTTATACTTTCAATCTCTCTATCTACTCTTCTATGTCTCTCTTCTCTCTCTCTCTCTTCTATTATCCATTATATATAATATTAATACTAATAATACTATACTTATATAATATATATATATATTATAATATATTATATTATATATATGGTATATATATTATATAATATTACTATATATATTATATAAATGAATTATATATATATTTAATATTTATATATATATACTATTTATTAATATAATGATAGACTATATATTACATATATATATTATAATATATAGTATATATATATACATATTTATTATATTTATACTTAACTACCTATCCCTTAAACTCACTCTATGATAATCTCATACTACTACTATTAATACTTATAATATCAATATAAATAGTACTCATTTATATATATTCTAATATATAATATATCCTATACCATATATATAGTTCACCATATTATCATATGATGTCAGCAATTAGTGTCGACTCACCTTAACCTTAATCCCTATCAATGAACTGTTATGTTTAAAATCCGATAAGTTGTGCTGCATCTTATTATCGTATATAATTAATCAAATTCATTATCATCATCTAGCAAATTACCTCATGTCATATACTCAAGTATTACGGTACTAATATATTTTATGATATTAGGTAGATATAGTAGGTTTATGATTATATAATTTCAAAACTTGGAATTAAAAAGTGGGAAAGGAGTTAATAATTATCAACACCATCTATATATATAGGTGTATATATATATTATATATATATATAATATTATATTTTATATATTTACTATTATTAATATATATATATATATTTCAAAAAATATATATAATACTATCAACTATATATATATATAGGCTATTTCTATTATTTATATATTATACATTTAAAAGCTTCTTTCATATATTTAATTTATATATATTAATTTTGCTTAATACTCTAAAATTTATATATATTATATTATATTTATATATATAATAGTATATTATATTATATTAATATATATTAGACTAATATATATATAATATATTATACTATATATTATTATATATTATTATATAAATATATATATATACTATTAATATATATATTATATATATATAGAACCCTTTAACTGCTTTAAAATAATTATATTTTGCAGTTTTATTATATTTTATGTAGTTAAAGTGAACAGAGAAAGCAATATATTCCCTATTCGACTTGGGAATGAAATATAAGAATATATTATAAATATGGGTAATAAATGATATAGGTATGTTATTCAACCAACTGATCACTGCTGGTTTTGATCGCTTGTCTTCGTGGGAGCGTTATATGTGGTTTTATTATTGAAATATACTTATTTATACATAACGCGAAATAGTGTGGGGATAAAATAACTATTGATTGTTAAAGTATTTTATAGGAATAGGGTATTTGATGAGGGCTCACAAATTACTTTATATTACAATAGTTATAATCATATCGCTAGGGTTATGTAAGGCGGTGATAATATTTGTTATTGGCTCATAACTGTGTTAGGGGCATATGTCAAATATACATGAAAGATTTATCTGCAGGTTTCATTATCATCACGAAAATGATGAAGCTATTTTTATATCTATTAATTTTAGCGTACTTAGATAAAGACACATTATTTGTTTTTATTTAATGGGTATTATATATAGGTGGACTACATGATATTTTGATGTGTTTATCAATTAGGTTAAATATAATTACCATAGAGTATATATAGTAGTAATAGGTTTTATTATATATTAATAGTATATATATATATATATATATGAGTATTAGTTATTAATATATATATATATATATATAGTATATAAGGTAATAGTATATATATTAGTATATATATATATAACTATGTATATATAAGTAGTTTATATAGGTATATACCGTTATTGGTATTATATATATATATTTATATATATATTAATTATATATTATAATTAATATTTAATAATATATTAATATTATTAATATATATATTAAATATATATATATAGTATATATTTTAAGTATATATATTATGTTAATATATATTATAAGGTATATATACTTATAGTATATATAGTATATAGTATATATTAGTCATGGTATAGTATTAGACATCCAGAATTGGTATCGCCTTTTGCTATACTTGTATCTATGTAGTTATGCGTTTCTTTATAATATACATAGCAGCTCCTCTTGCCAGCAGCTACGAACCATTGCAGACATTGCAGAAATTCGCTAGTGGTGATGAGGGGTAAGTATATAAAGAAGGTTGCTCAGCATTACGGCAGCGTATAGTGTTTCTGACTATGTTCGTGAGAAGGCAACTAAAGGGAAGTGGGTTAGTTGGTTGTTAGTTCTTTGACCGCACTGATTATTATACCCTTTAGGGATTATTCTATAATATGGACCTCTATTAGCATTCGGAAGTAACATTTTATGCTATTTATGTCAGGCCTCAGTTACACGGTTAGGGTAGGAAAGTATTATGATATAATTTGCCGCACATTATAAGCCGACACTAGTATAGCTTTCATAGGCACTAGAATAATTGTCAATGGGAATCGTTTGGTCTGGTGTACATGGGGAATGTCAGAGGGAGGTAGATGGTCGCTAGTACGGCAGAAGAGGAGTAGGAGGGTATGAATATATCATTATATTAGAAGAGGGAAAAATTTGAATTTGGCCTCTAGCTGTGACTAGAAACAAAGAGTGATAAGATAACGGTGAAGATGTAGATGGTGTGGTGTGAAATGAGTTGGGTGATGGTTATTGTAGGAAAGAAATTGAGGTGGGTAAAGAGAAGGAGTTAATATATACGGGAGTTATTGGCTGAATGTAAGCGGCAGACATGGGGTGGCTCAGCGGAGTGGTTGGGAGCTACTGGCGTAAGATTTTGTGTGCGTTGGTTAAGTATTACGCGAATTTATCTTTAAAATTAGGGGATTTATACATTTAAAGTGTGAAGACGGTCAGGGTATGGGTTATTTTATTTTTTGTAAAATTAATGTTCCTATTACTGAGTGAGTCGATACAGTATGGTAGGAGAGTAGCGATTATATTTGGACTCTGGGCTATAACTCATACTGTATAATGAATGTTGTTTGGATGGGGTGACGTGAGTAATTTTATATGCGGTTATCAGATTGATTATATGATAGGGTATTAGTGAGTATGAATTCTAATGGTTTTATGCTAAGCAGGTGATCAGGAAAGGGGTGGGTATTAATATATAACAGGTAAATTGGGGTGCCTGGGGACCGTATGGATGATTAGAATAAGGGTAGGGGGGTGATTTATTGTAATATTTATTTATAGTTTAGATATTTCTATAGGTATTATATATTTATAAGGCTATATATATAATATAGTTATATATAGTAGGATATAGGTAGTTATAGTATATAGTGTAAGGTTAAGTAGGAGCCAGGCGGTCGGGCGGGGGTATATATATGTATATAGATGGTATAGTAGTACTATAGGCTAACTTCCCGAACATTTGGGTAGTATATATATATTATACGGATATATATAGTATATAGGTATATAGGTATAGGTATATAGGGTATAGTTAGAAATAAAAAGAATAATAATATAGAAGTTGTATTTGTAGGACATCTTTTCTTCTAAAACACAATAGTTATTATCATAAGTATGTTAACTAGAGTTGGTGTACCTTGTAGAGATCGGTATCGATTTAGATTGATAATTAGGCATGTTAATTGATTATGTGTTGGTTAAGAAGTGAGATGCTGAAGTTGTGCTGGAGTGTTAAATTTATCATAGTGAAGGTGAGCTGTGAGAAGTGTAGATTTCAGTCAATTCAAATTATGTTGTGGGGTATATATTATTATATAAGATTAAGTTAGTCGAGGTGCTTGGGTGGAGGGAAAAAAGGTAAGGAAGCGAAGTGCTAAAAATTAGGTTAGAATAGTGAGAGTTAAGTTTATTACACAGTAAAATAAAGGATAAAGTATTGTAAGAGCGCTTGGCAAATAATTATCATATTGATTAGGGAGGAAAGATGAATAACTATATAGAGCAAAAACCTGGTAACGCGGGAAATGACTAGGAAGTAAGTTACCTTGTTAGTAGTTAGCAAGAGAAACGTATGGGTATGTGTTATTCAGTTAAGGAAGTATAAAATCTCAGACAATGAACTGGTAGAATCGAAGAGGTGATAGGCAACGGCTGTTACAAAATATAGAATAAAAGAGGTTATTGTTATGAATGGGTGATTATATATAAATTACTCAATAATGATGAGATCTTACAAAAAAGAAAGATGTTTTGAAATTATTATATATTAAGGAGGAAAAATAGGAAGACTAAAAGTTTCATAGTAGGAGTAAAAATGAGGTAAATAAAAATGAACAGTTTGGATAAAGGATGAATGGGTTTAATCTATTCACATCGCTAATAGGGAATAGTGATAAAATCTATTTTCTGAAAGCGATAAAGCCGCGAGGTTAGGAGAAATGCCGAGTAAGATGAAATATGCTATTCACAGAGGATGATGAATAGGAATGGTATGCTTATATCGTAACGGTAAAATGGAATGTCAAAATTTAAAGAGTGTGGAGGGAGCACCTCGAAATCTGCATAACATTGGCCAGTAATGAAGAGGTGATAGGGAATATTGTGTGTGTGTGTTTGAATGGTCGCATTAAGAAGAAAATTCGGATATTTTAGTGGAAATGATTGTAGAGAGGAGAATATATGGGCTAGGGTGAAAAAGTTATTTTATGAAAGAATGGTAAGTAATCTGCGCAAGGCATAGGGATTGGATTCTGGTAAAACGAGGGCTGATCAGATGGAGGTGAGAGGGGTGGTATTTATGTACAATTAATGCTTTATAGGAAGTTGTGTTACGAAGCACTTATGGATGGGAATAGATGCGAGACTTTGGAGGAGAGCACTAATATGTACGCCTTTTATACAAGGGCAAGGGATAAAGGGATTTAATTTGTAATGCTGAACTTATGGGGAGATTATATGTTTTAATTAAGTAAGGAAGATATATGCCGATATTTTGGTTTAAAATTTAAAAATACGTCGTATTTGATTACTGCAGGACTGAGACTATGGTGGTAAGACAAGGCTGCATTTCGAAGTGGTAGAGGATGTGTGGATCTCAAATTTTTTACATTGAAACAAATGCTTGATAAATGAGAGAGAAGAATAGAATTGTATTAAGAGCTTCTTGAGGACCGTCTGCAAAACAGCGCGTCTTGGAATGACAAGATTTAAATCGGGAAGCTGTGTGGCAGATGTTTAGTGAATAGATGGTGTTGGTAGTAGAGCTTCTGATGAAATCTTAAAGTAATGTCATGATACGATACTGAAGGGTTGTGTAAGATAAATGGAGTTTAAAGTCTGGGATCTGGTTTAATAATTATAATAGCGGAGTGAGGCTCACAGAATGATTATAGTGTTATGCTCTACTTTATGTATTAATGGAAAGGGTGATTTCGATACAAGATAAAGTTAGAGGTGGGGGTGGCTAAGGCGGAAGTCGTTAGAACGTAGTGGAGGATTCTGGTAAAGAGAGTCGAAGGTGATGCTCACTCACTGCTTATTTGTAGTGTAGGTATGATGGTTGGTTTTGTGTGGTGAATCTGCGATGAATTTGAGAAGATTTGGTATCATAGTATGAGGTGTTTGGCAGGGTTAGGGTGTAAAATGAAGGGATTGAAAGAATAATGGTAGATAAGAGTAAGGTTATGGGTAGGTTAGAGTGAGGAGTGTTAGGCAGTGTATTAAGTCATTTAGATGGTGTTTATTTACAAGTGGAGTACAAGTATGTTTGAGCATAACTATTTAGGAATATTATTTTGAATGAGAAATAGGGATCGGTTAATGACGAGCAGAATAGTAGTTAGAATTTTACTCAATTTTAGTTATAACGATATAATTAGTATATATTATAATGGAGGGAGAGTGGTATGGGTATGCAAGTTAAATCCTTGTGGAATTGGTCGAATAGAGATATTTCATTACAGGGTCTTGGAGTGGGCCAGGTTTTGAGTCATGGTGAGTTGTATTAGTTGGATGTTCCCTGTGTCTCATAGTCTTACTAGG
>JABUQX010087550.1:0-16485 GCA_015478945.1 Trachelipus rathkii
AGACTTCTTGGACAGCTTGTAGTTGCTAGGGGATTTTTCTTCTACTTTCTGTTTTTTAGATGGCATGAATAGTTGTTTTGGAGTTATATTCTGGGCGATCTCTTGAGCGTGAGGGTATGTTCGTCTGCATTGAAGAAGCCGGGCTAAAGGGCTCGGCGAGATAGTGCGCAGACAACAGGAGGGGAAGAGGTTGGTGCAAACTGAAAACGTCGGTGCTGCTATAACGGCGCAGAGGATTAGTATTGTTCATATCTGAGTCTGACTGGGTATCTGTTGTACCAGCGATTCGATTATTTTCCTTCGTGCGCTAAAAATAGACGAGTCACACTGACACGGTTGGGTGATAGGATTGTTGTATGTTTTGGATGGTCTTGCTGGTAACGAGACGAGAGAAGTTTTAACTTCCCATCTGATAGTTTATGTTTTGTATGTTTCGCTTCAGTTTGTAGAAAAAGGACCGATAGGTATAAAGTCACGTTTTTTTGGTTTGATGATATAAATGTAAGTGATGTTCGTTTCTGGCTAGTGAGAGAGGAACTCGGCAAAGGACGTAGGAGGTATGGTTGATTTCCATGAGTCTCATGATGTGTGGACCCGTTGCGGTTGACCTTTGTGAGGAGTCTGGTTTGTCTGATTATCGGTAAGTTGGTTCAAGAACAAACGCGCATAAGCATGGTCAAACACCAGTCCCTGTCCTATCAGCAATCTGCCATCATGATGAGATATTTCTCGGAAGGGAGGTGTGAAGGCGCCCCTCCTTGTTGAGGCTACGTCGTGCGACGGAATGAGCTGGAATGATGTTAGTGCACGCCAGCTGGATAGAGATCAATATTCCAAATAGTCGGCCCTCTATAGCGGAAAGCCGGCCCACAAGCTGCAGAAAAAATATTCTGGGATTGCATGTAATTCAGTCGAAGAATTCATGATTAAAATCATATAACTGTTTTCAAGTATTCATTGTAAGTAGTGCTCAAGGTTCTGCGCTTCTGCCGTTAAAGAAGAGATATACCCCCCGCCCCCGGGAAGATATAAAATAATAAATCCAGGGTGCCCTAAGGAAGTTTTTTCTTAGGAAAACCGGATTCGCCCAAAAAGTGAAAAGAACTTTAATTAAGAGCATCGGTTTTGACGTATTTGGATAATTTTGACTTTCCACTGGTTAAAATTACATTTGATTAATAATATATTTTATAATATATAATAACAAAAGCTTCCAAAAAATTAAATTATTAATATATATGATTTAAAAAAGATACAATCATTATATAATAAATCACTGTAAAACATTTTCGGGAAAATATTATCCGGCGTTATTAAATACGGCGGACTCTCCTCCTAAAATTAAAATATTCCTGAACAAGCTTAAAACGGTTAACTAATTATAACAAAACTTCTCCATCCTTATTACGATAATCGATAAGATGATGAATCACGTATTAAATTAAAAGGAAACTTGAAGACCCTATATAGGCTTTCCAGAAATGATACCATCTAAATAGTTCTAAACTTGCATGTAAGAAATTTAAAGTAAGTCATGCACGGGCAATGGTCATTTCATACTAAGAATTAATCATAAAGTTTATAATTCAGTCTTAAAATTCAGATATTGTCGAATTAGCAAATTATTTCCATCAAAATAAAATATAATTTATATAGTATAGTATAAGCTATATATATATTATATATATATATATATATATATATATAATATATATTATATATTATAATATATTTATTATATATATATTGATATATAATATATATTATATATAGTTATATATATATGTGTGTGTGTACTATATATATAAGTATTATAGATATATATATAATATAGATTATATATATAGTTACTTTGTTTTTGTTTGTTTTTTTTGACGCTCGGATTTGATATATCGATAGCAGATCTTCGATTTCATAATATATATAATATATATAGTATGAATGGATATAAATATTATAATATATAACTATATTTATATATATATATTATATTATAGTATATATTATATTATTTACTATATATAGTAATATTATATAGTATATAATTATTATTAATTATTATTATATTATATAGGCTATATAGTAGGATATGGAACTTATCCTTGTAAACAGTGTAGTTTAAGGATGGTTAATGATCGAAGGAAGCGAAAGGTAATTTCGATTTTTTTGTCCGGATGTATTGTCACGCATAGTGCGAACAATGGGTTGGCGAATGAACAGACGAGGTGTTTTTTTTTTTACTATAAGGAATGACCTCAGGAGGTAAATAGCAGAAGATTTAATTAGAGGTCTAGTGTGGTCTGCGTCGGGGTCCCTAGGGGGGACGGGACGGGGGGGTGACTTCGACCGTCGTTCCTAGCTGTCCCTCCGGCGGCCTCGAGCCCTTAAAAAATATATAAAAGAAGAACAATACATGAAAAAAAATTACTATACAAATTAACATGTAGAGAAAGAAGCAAGTTTGTGGAACTTTCCGATCTTTGTCTATATTGAGTTTAGCTGAACACGTGACACTGGGGGCTGGGCTGCATGAGCAGATTTCCGCGATTGTCGGATATTATACATTTTTATGTAATTTCCTTTTTAGGGGTCCATGCCTATAGTATATATATTGATTATAATAATAGTATATTGATATATATAATATATATTATATTAGTTTATCATAGTTATACATATTATATATATAATATTATATAATATATATATATAGTAATATTAGTATATATTGAGTAATTATAAGTAGTATGAATATATGAGTATAGGTAGATAGTATAGTAATGTTCAGTCATTGCATTTCGAAAAGGCCAGGACATGTAACTAAAAAAACAACTTTAATAGCATGGTACAGTCAAAAATAAATAATCGATGTTTATTAGCATCAGGGACATTTTTACCTGTTGGCGTGGTCCGAAATTAGAAAGAATATGAAATTTAAAAGAAATATTACAGCGCTTCGTAAATAATATTAAAATGAAAGTTTGTTAAACACAAAAGAACATCTCGTTTATGAATAATCACAAAGATGCGGCTTACTCCGAGTGAGACGGAAAAAAAAGTGAAATGTTGATATTTTTTTTTTACACTAAGACGGATAGAACACTCGGTAACGAAGAACGAGTAATAGAGGTCGGGTTTCTCGGCCTAGTGCCGGGGACCGAACTTCGTCCTCCTCTGTCCCTCCCGTCGGTTGAACCCCCTAAAAAGGGATAAGGAAAAGAGAGAAAAAAATATTATTTTCTCCAATTATATGTATAGGAAGTGGTATTGTGGCAACTTTTACCGCTTCGAGAACAAATCCAGCTTCAAGTTCAAGGCTGCAATAGAGCTGGAGACTTGAAGATTTAACTAATATTAAATTGTGATCGGAATTTAATAAAACAAACAGAGTTAAGATGCATTAATTTTTGTTTTTGTTTCTTCGATCTTGCACTTATTTGGCAAGAAATGTTATTTATTTTCTGTAGATGTTATACGTTGTTTTTTTAAGTAACAATGCTGAACTTTTCGGGCGATGCTGCCATGAATTATATATAATAAATATTTAATATATTTATATTAATATATATATATTATTATATAGTATAATATATATAGTATATATTAAAATTAAAATAAAATTAATAATAAGTTAAATAAATATTTTTTTATATTATTATATATATATAAATATATAGATATTATATATATATAATATATATATATAATTCAATCTGTGGAAACTTGTCCTTTAAAAGGTAGTTAACCGATATATTTCGAACGCGATGAAATCGATTTTTTCGATTTTTCAAGGCAATAGTTCAAAATATTGCCAATCAATATTTTTTTTTTTAAATAAAGGATACCCAGATAACATAGCAAAGATAGAATGTAGGTAGACCGCACCTGTTAGCCTCTGCGGGAGAACGACGGGGGGAACTTCGTCCTGCCCTCTTCTCCATCGGCTCGGCCCCTTAAAATATATATAGAAAATTATATATGTAAAAAAGAAAAAAGCAACTTGTGGATCTTTCGCGATTCTACTTCTATTGGATGTTGTGAGCTAACACGGCTAGTGGAACCTGCGGGCTGCATGAGCAGAGTTCGCGATTGTCGATATTATGTCTCTTTATGTAACTCCTTTTAAAGGATGAAGTGGCCAATCTGGTGTACCTACCACCACTTTAATCCTATACCTAGACCTTGAAAGGCGTACAGTAAACAACCTATCTAGAGGATCGTCGTTGCCTGCCTAGAGCCTAACCGAGATTGGATTTTGGTTGCCGTAGACCTAACTAGCATATTTTGTTCTTTGAAGTTAGAAATCAAGTAATATTTCACTTTAAAAAATGATTAACTTACGATTATGGATAAGTCATCGATATTAATGCTTCCAGGAGTCCTTCAAAATCTTTCATGTTTGGGGAAGGGGGATGCTTGTCTGGTTCCTTTGCAGATGAAGTAAGGCTACATAGCGGATAAATTTGGTTTGGGTGAGATGTGGAAATGTAGGCTTCCTTTCTGGCCTGCGTGTTGGGAATAGTAGGATTTCAAACTTAAAATTATAATGTTTTTTTTTAAAAAACCTACCAATATAATTAATTTTGACAACTGCAATTTATGATTATTGGCTTACCTGAGCCCATGTAGTTTCTATAGTATTTGTGCGCGTTCCGTTGTCCTTGTCAACAAAATTGATATAATGGTTGACAATAAGATACTTATAATGCAATCTTCAAGATCTTTATGACCGCTTCCAAGCATGCTGACAAAATAGTTGTTCCACACTCATATATTTTCCGAAATATAACCGGCGAACGCACGTAATCAGCTTTTCTAACGGAAACCAATTATAAAACGATTCTCCGTGCCTCTTTCCATCGCTCCTCCAAAACACACCACTGACTTGGCAGCATTACCGTTCCTCTATGATATTTTCGCTTACCAAACATTGATTCATCAACCTCCACCACTTTGCTATGCACCAATTTTCTTAGATTTGAAAAAAACATCTTCAATACATAAACGTACCTGCAGAAAACAAATCTATTAAGTGTTTTGGGTTCAATGACATATTTTTAAAATAGGTTACTACCCTGAAATACGGTTTCGTTATGTACAGTAAGAAATAAGGAAATTCATGAGGAATTCATGAGGAAATTCAATATTTGAATAAAAATTTAATATTGTGGGAGAAACGGTATAAGCTTCTGAGCCACAAAGGCTTTACATAGTAGCAATAAAAGTGAAAAACTAAATACATATTTTGGTTATTTCACATTCTTTGTGACACTTGTCTAAACAACATCCCTACAAACCGCTTTTTTAATCTAGCATCAAAAAACTAATAAATGTTGCAACGCAATGCTACACGGTAATATACGGAATCATTCTAGGACAAATTTGGAATATCCTTAACAATTGCCATTAGTTTTCCAGAAAAAAATCGTAAGAAAATATTGGAACAAAAAAATACGTCAACCTCACGGTAACAACTGTAAAAAAAATTTATTGCATTTTCAAATTTATATATACATTAGATATTTGAAAGGTTCCAATAATACTCAATTCATGAATAAAGTCTAAGTTCCGCATCTTTTAATTATTATGTATTAATTGAATGTTCTAGTATATATTTATATATATAGTATAATATATATACTATTAATTATATATATAAATATATATATAATAATATATAAGTATATATATATATATATAAGTATATATATAAAGTATAGTTCCTAGTGAAAACATTTTAAATTCCTTGGTATCTTGGGTATAATCGATACGGAATGAACAAAAATGAGTTGTTAAAACTTATTGAAATTGTAGAAAGAACTTTAGTTTACCCATATTAATAAATATAATATATTAATAATTATTATTAGTATCATATATTATATATATATTTATCCACACTCATCATATACACATACATTCTCACATACACACAAATACATTCTATTTACTGTATGAATTTAAAATTGTCAAAGAAGCATACTGATTCAGATGCCAGGAATGGCTGCATCCAAAGAGTATTCTCACCCACTCCATTCCCCATCCACAAACAGACATATTCATCTTTGATTTTCACCCGGTTTCAACGCTAATGAATCTGGCAGGGTGGTGTTAGTAGCCTGCAGAAATAACGCATGGACTTCTGCAGCTTTTCATGGGAAGAGGTAATTGGCAAATAAGGGGTTCCCAGCAGCCTTAGTCGCGCAAGCTGGAAGAATCTTTGATTCATCGGTATCTGATTCTTCGATATACATAATTGTTCACTGGCCCAGGGAATCAGGCGTTGTATATTCTTTATTTTCGTATTTCAAATTTCGATTCTACAAAATTTGCTTCTTATTGTAAATAACCAAAAACACAGAAGAACTGAAGGTGGAAAGACTCCTCCCATTTAAATTTTCAAATATTTTTTTTTTTTTTTTTTTTTTTCTAAATGTAATTTGTTTATCAAGGCAAATGTTTTTTGCTGTTCCAGCATTAACGATATTTGTATTACCGGACTTTCAATTTGTAAATTATTAATATATATTTTTGGACATTATTAAAATATTTCCCCCACCAAAAAAAATCCTTGGCTACTGTCTTAGGATTAAATACCATGACACAAGTATTTAGTGATACTATAAATTTACGAGTGGACCCAATTTTATTATAAATTTAGGTTTAAATTTTTTTTTTTCTTTTTAAGATTGAGATGTTATTTTTAAACACTTAAATTCCAATCTTCGACGAACAGTCACATCAATAAATATAATATATAATATATATATATATATATATATATATATTAATATATATATATATATTATATAATATATATATATATATATATATATATATATATATATATAAGTATATATATATTTCTAATAATGAGTTCCCAACCATATCTATTATATTTATGTATATATAAATGTATATTGTAATAAAATTAAAAACAATGTATTAATTTAACCTTAAACGGGAATATCATTGATAAAGAAAACATTAACTGTTATTTGAAGAAAGATTTAATTAAATTTTTATTTGAAGTGCTTCACTCTCTCTAGGCGACGTAACAAAATCCATTAAATGATCGCAAATACAATATAAACAAAAACGAACATTTTAAATATTGAAATAACAGGGTTTTTAATTATTTTTTTTAAAACCCTTTTTTTAATCCAAGAAAAAAAGGTTTTTCCACCCTATAAAATGAAACCTCACCAAGTATATAAATAATATTATGATATGTGAACATTAAAATTTCTAAAAACTATTATTACACTTCCGAAAAAATACCCAAACTTATTCAATGCTTAAATTAACATCATTCCCGTTTATTTTTAAATCACTCCTGCCTTCTTCAGAGAGTTTCTTCTGTTTCTATATTTGTCGAACAGTTTCCCTCTTGCAAGGCAACAAGAGTTCCCAGATGGTATATAATAGGTTTCCTGTTAAAAGTAAATTATTTACATTTTCTTATATATTTACACAAATAATATAAAATTTATGCAATTTTTCACTAAAATTGCAAAGTAATAAACGTTCAAAAAAATATTTTTCTACTGAATTCTCACGAATTCATACGTAAATTTTGGTGAATTATGTATCTAGTGGCATTCATGTTTTAAAAACGTACTTTTCATCTAGGGAATTACTGTTCCTATGATTCACGCAAAAACTTTTATCACAATCTATCCAATAAAAGTATTAATCATGATGTCACGCCCCAATCGAAATTTCAAGTCTATGATCATATTTCTTTGTATTTCATACATTATCTTAATCCCACTCAATATTATCGCAAACAAATTGCTATGAATACACATTCTACCTAGAGTATATTCCCTCTAGATTCTACATATAGTAGCTTTTGGAAAACATTTCAAATATCTAATCACTAACCCTGGGGTTTTCTGGTCTTTATCCTTTTCGCCACAACAGGCAAGCTCAGACTCACCTTACCTTTAGAGAAAGCGTAAGAATCCCTAGAAATAACATTTTGAAGATGAACTTCAACTTTTAGTCAAAAAAGAATAATTCTTTCACGTTTAATTGCCCTTTTAATAAAACAACAATTTATTATCAATTATAATCCGTTATCCTATGCAATGTAGTACAAAAATCAATGATAGCTTATATTATATATAAATATAGTATATATATATAATATATATATAATTATTATAATATATATATAATATATAGTATAATATATAATATAATATAATATATATATATATATATATATATTAAATTATTACAGGTTGCTAAAGAATCTGGCAACAAAAAGGTCAAATGTTTCCTGGAGGTTAAAGGATAGCTTAACTTGGCAATGTTGTCATGATATTTCATTATCACTTTTGTATCAGCAGTTGCTGTGAAAACAACGTTTTAGAATCCTTTGTTTAAAGTGTTAAGTTTACAATTAAAAGACGTGTTTGAATAGTCATAGATATTCACGAAGGTCTTGTGTTAGTCGTGAGCATCATTATTGTAAAAGGTTAATATCGATAGCCCTATCGTTAATATAAGCTCAAACTAATGCAAACGACTTACACTTGTACGAGTACTTTGTGAATTGTTACACTTTATTTTAGTTGTTGATGAAGAATAAAACCTTTAACTTACTTCAATACATTCTTCTTTCAACTATTCAAACTAATAATCTTGGAGGCAAGAAACGATTTAACGAAATAGTAGTTTCAAGCTGTTGAGAAACCACAACTTTCTCAATCAGCTTTTACTGAAAAGAACCATAGTAGTTTAGGCAAATATTAAACTGCCTTAGCCTCCAGGAAAATAAACCTCTAATCTACTTACATTGCGTTATAGAGAGCAAATAGTCTTTATTCGCAATCATAATCTAATTGCTGCGAGTTAAATAAACGTTAACTCAAACAGCACATTGCCTAACATCAACAAATTAATTAATAAATTACGGAATATAATCAGCAATTATATTGACGTATCAAATAAAATACAAATCAATCAACGATTGTTTTAATATATTGAAACAAAGTATTTGTTTAACCCTTTTACTAAGTTATAAATAAATAATAAATAAACTTCCCGCTTCTAATTTTACCCTTTTAATATTTATTTTCAATAAAAGCAAGAGGAAGTTCAATACACACTAATTTTTGAATATATATTTAAAACGCAATTTTCAACAAGCAATAATCACCAATCTTTAAACCTTTCAATTACGAAACAAAGTAAACAATTTGATTGTGAGTCTTTAAAAGAAATAATTTAAAATCCAGCAAAGCTCTGTTAACGTAACCCTCAATCTACGCGATAAACACAAAATGGAATTAAAAGAATTATTCACTCAATATCTACGATTCAAACCCTGTCAAAATATTTTCCTATTTTATTTCGTCTTTTGTGACCATCTTTCTGACTAGATTATATGCTCAACACTCAACCACGTCGACCCGACTTCCAGTCAGCAGTACTGAACCTATCCGTTGGCTTCTCGTTAAACACGGTTAGGTCTTACTCAATTCCCAATTTGAATCCTCTTCTTCCCCAACACCAATTATTTGTAAACATCAATCCTTTCGTTGACAGTGAATGATTTAGTTTCCAGCTACTAAGTCCCGAACTCGTCCCATAAAATGTATAAATATACGATAAAGACTGCCTCAAATTTCTAGTAAGTAAAAAAAATATATAAAAATATAAATTTACTTGCATTCTCACTTACCGTTTAATACGTTTTTTTTAATACTGTTATTCACTTTTCACTTGGTAATAACTTTTGCATTGCTTATTTCTTCTGCTTTTCAAACGATACCAATCTTTCGTTCTTTCCCTTTCCGTTGTTTCAAGCAAATAACACCTTTTCCCTAAATTTAAATCTAACTTACCCCTTCTCTTTGTAGTAGTTGGTTTGTTCCTATTCGGTATATATATATATATATATATATATATATATAATATATATATATTATAATATATATATATATTATATATAATATATATATTATATATATATATATATATATATATATATATATAATCTATATATATATATATTATATATATATATATATATGTGTGTATAGTGTGTGTGTTTGTGTGTGTGTAATGTAATAGGTATTTAAAAAATAAAAAATAAAATATCCTTTTCTTTCGGAAGGAAACATGTCAATAGTGCACTGGGAGGCATATAGAAAGTCATTTCGCTTCAGCCTTACAAAAAAAGATAATTAAAATTAGCAATAAATTGAAAAGAGAGAGTGGCACAGCTCACGATGGTGCGATTATGGTGTCTTAAGAAGCCATAGAAAGAGCTCTTTTGGAAATATTTTTTATATTACACACAATATAACCCTTTGAATGTTTGGGAGATGCAAACAGATGGCCCAAAAACCAAGCAATATTGTCTTCTCTTTTTTTTTATTACAAAATAGTTTACATAATTTATTATTTAGAACTTTTTTCATTAACTGTCTTGAACAGTTTTCCCAATAATTAAATAATTTGTTTTTCTTACAGTTGGTGAGATTGGGGTAAAATAAAGTGGATCTACCGCAAACATGGAAAAAGCTAAAAAAGCTTATGCAATGAATATTGTATGAGCTGGTAGCGTAGTTGATAGGTTTTATTGTAACGAAAAGAAATCAAATTATATATCTTGTCCCTTTTTGTTATAGGTAGTTTATATAAAACCCTTTGCCGCTAAAATAATTTTATAAGCTGCGTTGATATTAGAAACAATTAATTATACACATATATATTGGTGGTATGTAAATATACACGAAGTTGTTTATTAAAAGATAGAAGTTGCATATATGAAGAGAAAACAGTTGTCAAGAGTGTGCAGTTTCAAGTATGAAGTCTAGCATGCATGTAAAGGGTATCATATGTGGCCACATTTGAAATAACCTATTTGTACGTGATTTTATTCTTAATCGACTCTGTGACCATTAAGGTAATATAATCTTTTATATACTAGATTTAGTTAGACTTTTAGTTAATAATTTATTTAAAAATACTGTATAAATAAGTCGTTTAAAATGTTTATTAGTCAGACGCGATCATTATTTTGATTTGTTAATGTTGAGTAGTGAAATAAATTTCACAAACCCAAGGTGTTTCAAACTTTGACATTATTCTTAATAATTCTTAATGCTAAATCTTTAAATATGGATAATTCTTTTTGAAAAATTTGAAACTTTAATAATACCAAACTGAATGCCTGCACCATTAAACAAGTTATTTACATATAATACAATTATAGGAACCAAAACTAGTCTCAAGACTATTAGCAGAAAATTAGCTTTAAATAATATACAAAAACAAAGTAAACAACACACTATTGTAAAAAAAATTACCTTTTTATAAAAAAAAGTCTCTTAGAACTCTACATATAGATATCGTCTCCAACTTGTAAAAATAAAAAAAAAGTATATGGGATAGGATCATGAACATTTAACAGTTCATAACAAAAAATTTAAGGAGGTATTAAATAAAAAAGAAAATTAAATGCAATCCTTTAACCTATCTGCAATTGCTATTTTTCCAAAAAAGTAGAAAGATAGTTTGACATTTATTTCTGGTGACTCAGTCAGGAGATGGGTAACTTTGTAGTGATTAAATAATGATCAGAAAAAAAGGACATTCCGGTTTCAGAGAATCATCCATAAGATGATAAACGTACATATCTGCGGGTTGATTACACAAATCACATGAAAATTGAAATTATTTCTCTCGGGGAAATATTCCTATATGTGTGACACATACAGAGAAGGGATAGGGTAACCTCTCTGAAGCGGTTCTAGTTCTCTAAAAATTCCTATTCACTGATAAATGTATTGATAAGGCACAGTTTGTTACCATAGGTATGAGATTTCTAACACCAATGCTAACAATCATAACTTCGTCAGTAAATATGAAACTCTAACAATAATAGTAAAACTAGAGGAAATAAATTTCAGTATGTTACAAATTTATCAATACAATGTATTAATTTCATGAATACTTACTCATCGCTTTGGCGGAGCATTTCGCCTACTATCAAATTAGTTAGGACAGATCTCGTTTTAGGTGATAATTTTTCCTCTAGTTTTTGCAGATTCAAGAATCCATTTCCCCATAACGGTGTTTTCAAGTATGGACTTTGTCCTAAAATATAATGAGAATTTTATTTCGACTATTTGCTCAAGTAAGAATTCTGATATATATATATCCCCATCGGCAAACAGTCAAATTTTGAAACCGGTCCATCACTAATATTTTCATAAAAATGCTTGAGAAAAGTGAAAAAATCTTTTTTTATAATTAAATTTTTATTTTTGAGTGCTTTATATAAATATTTGACTCAAAAACTTACAAAATCATTAAATGATGCATATGCTATATGAACAAAAAAACCTTTTTTAATCCAAGAAAGAAAATTTTTTCCATCCGATGAAAGCTCACCAAGTATATATTTATATACTTGGTGAGGTTTCATCTTATAGGATGGAAAAAACTTTTTTATATATTATATGTGAATAATGTTATTCTAAAAACTATTAATTACAAGGTATATTCGTAGGTGGTGATTCAGGCTGAATAACATCGTCCCCTTTATTTTTGAATCACTCCTGCCTTCTTCAGAGAGCTTTTCATTTCTATATTTGTCGAACAGTTTCCTTCTTTCAAGGCGATAAGAGTTCAAAGATAGTAAAGCTATTAGGTTCCTGTAAAGACGTATAAATTTAATTTATCATTTCTTACATACTTCACAATATATTAATATAGAAATTTATGATATTTTTTGCACTAAAATACTAATTGCAAAGTAATAAACGTTCAAAAGATAACATTTTTGCGTTGAGTATTAAATGAACAATTAAACACAAAATATTCGATGGTAAAGAACTATAGCAGAAAGTTGTTTATTGAACAGATAGATTTACATATATGAAGGAGAAAACAATTTCAAGAGTGTGCGTTTCAAGTATGGAAGTCCTAGTATGCATGTAAGGCGTCACTATGTGGTCCCATTTGAAAAAACCTATCTGTACGTGATTTCAATTCTTTAATCGACTGTGAACATTAAGGTGAATATAATCTTTTATACTACTAATATTAGATTAAATTATACTTATGGAGTTATTTAAAAATACTGTATATAAGTTTTTAAAATGTTTGATTAGTCAGACGCGGATCAATTATTTTGATTGTTATGTTGGTAGTCGAAATAAATTCACAAACCCAAGGTGTTTCAAACTTTGACATTATTCTTAATAATTCTTAATGCTAATCTTTAAATTTGGATAATTCTTTTTGAAAAACTTGAAACTTTAATAATACCAAACTAAATGCCTGCACCATTAAACAAGTTATTTATATATAATACAATTATAGGAACCAAAACTAGTCTCAAGACTATTAGCAGAAAATTAGCTTTAAATATACAAAAAACAAAGTAAACTAAGTAAATAACACTATTGCAAAAAAAAAATTACGTTTTTATAAAAAAAAAAAGTCACAAAAAAAATGCTTTCTTAGAATTTTACATATAGATATCGTCTCCAACTTGTAAAAAAAAATGTATATGGGATAGGATCATTAACATTAAACAGTTCATAACAAAAAATTTAAGGAGGTATTGAATGAAAAAGAAAATTGAATGCAATCCTTTAACCTATCTGCAATTGCTATTTTTCCAAAAAAGTAGAAAGATAGTTTAACATTTATTTCTGGTGACTCAGTCAGGAGATGGGTAACTTTGTAGTGATTAAATAATGATCAGAAAAAAAGGACATTCCGGTTTCAGAGAATCATCAATAAGATGATAAACGTACATATCTGCGGGTTGATTACACAAATCTCATGAAAATTGAAATTATTTCTCTCGGGGAAATATTCCTATATGTGTGACACATACACAGAAGGGATAGGGTAACCTCTCCGAAGCGGTTAAATGATTTGATAAGGCGCGGTTTGTTATCATAAGTATGAGATTTATAACACCAATGCTAAGAATCAAAACTTCGTCAGTAAATATGAAACTCTAACAATAATAGTAAAACTGAGGAAATAAATTTCAGTCATGCTACAAATATTAATCAATACATATGTATTAATGTGTCCATGAATAAACCTTACTCATCGCTTTGGTCGGAGCATTTCGCTCTACAAGTCAAAATTCCGTGTAAGACTGATCTCATTTTGGGTGAGAAGTTCTTTGGTTTTTGTGGATTCAATTATCCATCTCCCCGTAACTTGAATTTTCAAGTATGGACTTGATATCCTAAAATATATATGAGTAATTTTATTTCACTAATTTGCTCAAGTAAGAATTCTGGCATTTAATTTTTATATATTATACAGTTATATATATATATATATAAACCAAAGAACATTGTAATCGGGAGGTAAATGAAACTGCTTCTTGGGATCGAACCACCCGCAGTTGGTGACATGCAGGAAAGAGTTTTTCCACACTGAGTCAATCCGTCCAATCCAAAAAATTATCACAGATACTGTGGTACTATAAATATCATTTTATAGTGTTTTTGAAAGATAGAATTGCATATAGAAGAGATAAAAAGTTGTCAGACGTGCAAGTTTCCAGTAATGAATCTCCTAGTATCACTTTAAGGAGTGTTATATGTGGCCGACATTTAAAAAAAACTTATTTGTTCGTGATTTCATTTCTTATATCGACTCTTTGTGACCCTTAAGTAAATATAATTTTGTTTATACTACTAGATTTAGTTATGACTTTAGTTAATTTATTTAAAAAATGCTGTATAAATAAATAACTTGTTAAAGTGGTTTATTAGTCTAGACGTCATATTTTGGATTTGTTAATGTTGGGTACCCTCGAAAATAAATGATTCATCAAACTCAAAGGTGTTTTCACCTAAATTTGACCTCTAACCTTCACTTTCTATTTAAGCTAAAATCTTTAAATATGTAAATTATTTTTGAAATTTGAACTTTAATAATACCAAACTGAATGCGTCACATATAAAACAAGTTATTTTATATATAATACAATATAGGAACAAACCTAGTCTCAAGCACTATTAGCAAAAATTAACTTTAAATAATTAGTAAAATTAACGATTAAACAACACACTATTTAAATAAAAATTACCTTTTTTTACGTAAAAAAAAGTCTTTCTATAAGAATTCTATCCATAATAAATTCTTTACCACAGTCAAAATAAAAAATGATATATATGGATAGGATAGAACATTAAACAGTTCATAGCAAAAATTTAACGGAGGTATAACATAAAAGAAAATTGAATGCAATCCTTTAACCTAACCAACTGGATTATTACAAATACGTAAAGCGATAGTTTAACATTTATTTCTGGTGGCTTAGTTTGGAGATGAACTACTTTGCAGATTTTAAGTAATAATAAAAAAAAAGGACGTTGTGAATGCAGAAAATCATCCATAAGATGATAAACGTACATATCTGCGGGTTGATTACACAAATCTCATGAAAATTGAAATTATTTCTCTCGGGGAAATATTCTTGTGTATAACACATACAGCGAAGGGATAGGGTTAACCTCTCTGAAGCGGTTTTAGTTCTCTAAAAATTCCTATTCACTGATAAATGTATTGATAAGGCACAGTTTGTTACCATAGGTATGAGATTTCTAGCACCAATGCTAGCAATCATAACTTCGTCAGTAATATGAAATCTATCAATAATAAAACTAGTGTTAAAGTACAATTTCAGTTCGTTACAAATTTATCACTACAATTAATTAAAATTTCAATGAATTACTTACTCATCGCTTTGGCGGAGCATTTCGCCTACTATCAAATTAGCTTCATGAGACTCAAGAAAGTTATAATGTTTTCTTTAGTTTCTTGCAGATTCAAGAATCCATTTCCCCATAACGGTGTTTTCAAGTATGGACTATAGAAAATATAATAGAATTTTAATTTTGAGGAAAAAGTAGGAATTCCGATTTAATAATATAGTTAATATATATTATATATATATATATATATATATATATATATATAGTATATATACCTATTAACCTATATAATATATATATGATATAATTTAATATGTAGATATAAGACAAAGAACATATAATGGGAAGGTAAAGAAATACTGCCTTCTCGTTGGTAGCAAATTAGGCCTTGATGTAATAAAAACCTACTGCGAAGTAGATTTTTCACTCTTGCCTTTTTTACAAAGAAAAAAAACGAACATTATATTACATATAATATTGGTAAGTAATAATATACAAAGTTGTTTGATTGAAAGATAAGAAGTTGCATATATGAATAGATAAAAAGTTGTAAGAGACCGTGTCAGCAATTTTACAGTACTGAAGTTCTACAGTATGCTGTAAGGGTGTTAATTGCACATTGAAAAACTACTTTGAGCGTAATTTCATCTTTTTCTGGGACATGAATAACTACCAATTTTTTTTAGCTACAATATTTTAATTAAAACTTATTAATTAAATGTATTTAACTACAATGGGTAAAAAGTACTTTCTAATACCGGTGTTATTG
>JABUQX010087551.1:0-5000 GCA_015478945.1 Trachelipus rathkii
AGATTATATATATAAGAAGCCATGAGTAGGTGTTATGTCCAGCACTTTATTCTTTTTATGGTGAATAGCGCCTCGACTTATACGACCTGATTATCTGAGAATAATAGCTCATCACTGTACAAATACGATTCGAGCAGAATGTAGAAAATATATAGTAAGAAGTGATTAAGGAGAACGAGAGATTTTTATTACATATGACTCCTAGTAATTATATAGCAATGTCTCTCTCAATCTAGAATATTGGAGATACAGATACATTCTCATATATATAATATATACT
This sequence comes from Trachelipus rathkii, assembly GCA_015478945.1. NCBI lineage: Eukaryota > Metazoa > Arthropoda > Malacostraca > Isopoda > Trachelipodidae > Trachelipus > Trachelipus rathkii. The sequence continues at coordinate 281 of JABUQX010087551.1, forward strand.
AATCGAAACTAGCATTATGAGATATTTTGTTGAGAAAATGAATTTATTTAAATAGATGGATATATGAGAATGAGAAACACGGGGCTCCTATTCTAGGGGGTCACGTGTCAGCTGCGCAATTTGAGACAGCCCCTCAGAATAATATAATACCATTATTTCAAGCAGTGATAGATCGAAATAAGCATCCATACAAATTCAAGTAAATGCAAAGATTATACAAATTATTATGTATTTGCCACAAAGAAAACGACGAACACACCCAATTAGCCCGATTAAAGTGCACAGAGAAGAATAACGTTTAGCGAGGAATTGTTTTGATACTTTATATATGCGGAAGAAGAGAGATATTATTTGAATCATAAATGAATGCTAAACAAATGATAATATTATGGTGGAGTGATCTATATGTAAGAGTTACTCCACAAGAAAAGGACAGATAAAGGGAAAATAGGATGTATAAATTTATGGAATATTCAATTTCACTCCTATCTGAAATAGTCTCCAGAGAGATGTAAGGTCAGATAGGTACAGAGTGAGAGCTATATGATATGAACGCGTTGAAGCCTTCCGCACATAGAACAATTTAGCGTTTATTGATACATAATAACGAATCTGTAAAATTTTTGAGCTTCAATCTACGTCAGGCATGGCGCGTCCTTTTTTTACAACTTCTATCGTTGAGAGTTACAGAATAATCTGTCTCTTTCATTCCTAACAATCAAATGAGTCTGGTTCTTGTTGAGTACCGTGATCAGTATATCAATTACCTTATCGCATTACTACCACTCCTGGCCAAAGATAATATTTCTGCTATAAGATGTTTATAAGTAGTTTTTCTAAGGTCAGACACCACTCATAGCTTACTCATTTTAGTGGAAAGCATGATAATATGTATTAATATTCTTTAAATTAATCCCACCGTAATTACCATTAATAAGAGGATCTACAGCAGTATTATTATATGAGGGATAATTGGAGAAAAATAGTAATACAGTCTCATAGAGAAGTAAATGATATTAAATGATCAAAACTATAATATATATCAACAATAAAAAGGAGGTGAAATCAAATTAACTGAATATATAACTGATTATAATAAGTGAGGAGTAGAACAGTAATGTCAGAAAAACACTACAATGATAAATGGAATAATGTAAATAGATTATAAGGAATAAGAAGAATAAAGATTAAATTAATAATAAGATACCATTAATGAACAATCGAGAAAATTTAAGGTAAGAATAGATTTACATAATAGAGAATTCATAACAAATGACAGTAATATAAACTAAATGGAATGTAGATTACCACACTGTAATTAATAATAGATCAATCAAGAGAAACATATCACCTAATTATATAATAGATTACACTGATAATTATCTATTATATCATATGAGAAAGAATGACAAGGTTATATAATGAGATAATGGAAATGATATATTCAATATAATTTATATTAATTTGTAAAAAAGAATCACATGGCTAGACAGGGTCTCAAAGACAATAATAAAGTAATAATAAATAAAATTGTTAAGGTAAGTAGATGAAAAAGATATAGCTGAAAAATTTTCAAAGTGCCAAATCAATAGGTACTGATATTAATAATAGTATTATTTAGAATCATTGATCACTAGAGCGCACTAAGAACGAGCTGGATGTAACGCCAAAATAATAAGATTCAATCTATGAAAAACTCTACCCCACACCACTAGCGCACTCACTCATAACAATCAATACTACTATCTCTACATAATTGTCACATTCATTCAACGGAAAATAAACTCATACAATGCACAAAATAATAACAAATCAACAATCACATACAAAATTCGAACACTGTAACAAACTAATAGCCCAACATAATGGACTCAACACAAATGATTAACCTATCAGAGGAATGAGTTATATTATATACTAGAGAGAATAATAATATAATCACTGATATAAACCACATACACAACACACAACACACAATACACAATACACAATACATATTCAATTTATCTGATACAATAATAAAAAAAAATAAAATAAATATAGATAAATAGTGTAAAACAACAAACCTAACGTACTCACATATAAATAAATAATTAACTTAAATGATTAAAGCCGTTATTAAGAAATATGGAAAAATTAAATTAAATATTAAATTAATAATTAATTAAAAGCGAGGTTTTAATACAATTTTATTTCTCAAATAATAATAAATATTTACAATCACCACAAAAATAATATAGAAAATAAATACATTAACCCAATTCTATAAAAATTTTATATTGATAAAATAATGATCACTAATGTAAATAATATATAATATATATATAAATAATAATATATTAATATAATAATAATTAATAATAATATTATATAATATAAATACATATATATATGCATCCAACATATATAATATAATAATAATAATAATATAAATAAATAATAATTAAATATAATTCAATAATAATAATAAATTAATAATAAGTGTATATATATATATAATTTATAATAAATTATAAATTATAAATATAATAATATATAAATAATATAATTAATAAAAATATAATATATAGGGCAGTGGAGACGACCATAATAATTAATATATTAATTAAATATAATTATATATATATATATATATAATATATAATATACTAATAAATTAATAATAATAATAATTAATTATAATAATAATAATAATAATAATAATATGAGATAATAATTAAATAATATTATAATTATAATAATATAGTAAAATATATAATAATCAATAATAATAATAATATTATAAATTATAATATAATATAATTAATAAATAATAATTAAATAAATACATAATATAATTAATATTATAAATAGTAATATGTATAAACATCATATATCAAGTTATAAATTAATAATAATAAATTATATTAATAATAATAATTAATAATAGATAAAATATAATAATATAATAATAATTAATAATTAATTATATAATTAAATAATAATAATAAAGTAAAATAATAACTCTAATAAACAACAGTATTGATAATAGATGATAAGTTGCTTCACAGTATCAACATTTATTTATAGTATAGCATATATTTAATTTCATATATATATATATAGTACTTAAAAAAATAATAAAAATAATAATTAATATAATAATTAAATATAATTAATAATAATAATAAATAATTAAATGATAATATAATATAATAAATATAATTAATATAATTAATATATTAAATTAATAATAGATAATATAAAATAATAATTATAATAAATTAAGTATATATAATAATCGTTTACTCTTTAAGAGGTATTTGATTCAATTATTTCAAATTCAATTCAACTTTTCAATGAAAGCTAAAATAGAAAATTCGCAACTATTTAAATAAATAATTGGCAACTTTGTATTCTAGGGAAAAAAATTTGAATTCGTTGAATAAAATTATCTCAAACTATCTCGTGAATTAAGTACCATATTTTACAAAATATATTTTCTTATTTATTTTTACTTATTTTTTATTTTTTTTTATTTTTTCGACTTTTTTTTTACTTAATACTGCATACAATCTCATTGATCGTGAATTAAATAAATGAATTTCTAATTTTCTTTAATAAACAAAAAATTAAACCTAATTAAATATAATAATATAATTATATAAATAATTAATAATATATAATAATAATAATATATTATAATAATAGTGAATAATTAATATATAAAATATAAATATAATAAATATATAATAATTATTTAATAATAAATAATAATAATAATAATAATCATAAAATTTTACAAGCACGACTAATTATTAATATATAATTAATAATGAATAACATTAATTGAGAACTCAATGATTCTATTTTTCAAGTAGATGAGCTAATTAATTATATATTATATAATATATATTAATTAATATTATAATTAGTATATTATATATTATATAATAATATATATATATTAAATATATATATATTATATTATATATATATATATTATATATATATATATAATAGTATAATATATATAGATTATAATATTTAATATATTATATAGTATATATATATATATTTTATATATTTTATATATAAATATATATATATAATATATATATATAATAAATTATTATATATGATATATATATATATAATAATATATATATTAATATATATATATATATAATTAATATATATATATATATATATATATAGTAGTTGATTAAAGTAAACCTATGAGTCAAAAAGAAAATTAAATTGTTAGGACGATAATTTGAAGATTGAAAGAGAGTATATCGAGAGAAATTGAATTATATAAATCGGATGGCAACTCTTGTAGTAAGAATTAAGCTTCCACTACCAATCATGATCAAGATATTTAGGGAGATACTTAGTAGGAATTAAAAATACCTTTCTCGTAATTATGATTTGTTATCAGAGCTTTCATTTATATGGATAATGCTATCAATATCACCTAGTACACTTCTTACCACATAACTGAGCAATCACTGCGTAGGTGATGGGTGTCAGTATGCAAAATTTCAGAGTAGATCAGTTTGTACGTCATTGAGTTTGCTACATATGTAATTATACAGTGGAGTTATTATCAATATTATTAAATTGCCAACTCCTATGCAAGAAATCCTTCCTAAATAACTATTCTTATCTATCTCATAGATAATCACTAATACACGTGTTAATTACTTATATTGCTTCATCGTAATTACTTAATTATCCC
>JABUQX010087551.1:10000-12500 GCA_015478945.1 Trachelipus rathkii
AAAGCTCTTCCTGGGAAGTTGTTATAGATGTTATTTAGCCAAGATGCTAATGGAGAAATAAGACCTTTTATTATAACTGATAGTTATCTGAGCAGTAAAAGAAAAAAATTTACATCACAATTTGATCAAAAAAGTAATTCCCAGCTTTTTTGAGATCATTTTTAGCAACCGATGTGATGTGAGGTCTCCATGAACCTAAAAATTCAACTATTATTTAATTTATATAGTACCAGAATGTTTAATAGTTTAAGTTTTACGGGTAATATAGACATTAAGAGCCTCAAAAGGGATATAGGAAAGTATGGTAAGGTTATTTTAAGATGAGGGAGATAATGTGGAGAAGTTGAAATATTATCAAAGATGTATGAAACATTTCACAAGAATTAACGGTTAACCAATAAATTAAACACACTGAGAATTCCGACAAACATCGGCAAGATAATGTTAAGAAAATCGAAAGAAAGCATAAAAGTTATTTAAAATTAGAACAGAGAGGCTATAACTCTAGATACATAAAAACGAAAGGGTAGCCAATAAATTAATATGAGTGGATATAGAATATGTACAGAGTTGAGTATCATCGTGAATACAAGTCGCAACAGAGTGAGTAGATGATAGCAAGCTTAAGAAGAATCGTTGATGAAATAGTAGGAATAAAGTATATGGAGATAAAACATAGAACCTCACAGAGGAGAAATAATCAACCTACTAAATTATAATATATAAGTAAATAAGTAGTAAAGTAGAAGTAATAAGTTGAGCTTACACCATTCACAATACTAATTAAGCTTAGAAATGGTATAACGATATATCATGAATAAGATAAATAACTAGACATAATAGATAAGTAAGACAAAGCGAAGGAGGAAATTTCAAAAGGAAAGAGTTAAAGCTTATTAAGAGAGTATGATTAAGACGTCATAATATATATGACACTCAATTATAATATAATATTCACTGTCAAAAGCTTTAGATATGTCAAGTGCGTTAGCCGTAACAACAAGGACCTCCAATTAGATCCTTAATATAGAGCAATAATACCATAGATATCAGTAATATATAGATAGATAATATTATAAATAGGATTATCACCTATATAATGATTGTAATCTTGAAACGTCCGAACGTCCAATAATCATATGACGAATAATATGAAAGAAGGATATATGAGAGAATATCTTATTGACGAGAGGAATGAGAGATTTAATATAAAGAGTAAGATGTTATTTATATTCAAATAAGACTTTAGAATATGAATATATCACTAAAGTTAGTAAGCCAATAGGTTCGATAGTTAAACTAGATCAGAGCTAGGTATACCTTTTATTTATTATTGAGAGGGAGATTAGGTATCATTGAATATAATAAGCGCGTCACTATTCCAGCATTGAGGAAATATGTAATTAGTGATTTAAGGCATAGGGAGTAAGATAGTTGAACGAGAGTGACAGGACTACCAGCTATATCAGTAGCAACTCCTACTTCACAATAAACACGAGGAGTAGAATATGCCATCATTGGAGCTAACTGGCTTTATCACGTGACGTTCATAGATCTCAGTATCTCATGTTAATTGAATACGATCTATAGAGTAATAGACAGGTAGATAGACAATTTTAGATACCTATAAGAGGTGAGATGTAGGTAATAGTAGAGGAATAGGGGAACATAATATAATCACGTGAGAAATTCACGTCTACAGGGTAGGAAAATTATAGATGATAATAATATGAAGACCAATAGAGAATTAGTCTATTTCAGTACAGGAGTGTTAGCAACAGATAGTATATATATATTATAATATTAAGATATATAATAAAAACTACAACGATATTTACCATAATGAAAGGTATTAATAAAGAGGGGGAAGGCAGTATTTTACAGAGAAAGTTTATATTGTAAGATGTTTTTAACATAAGGCCAGAAATTTTTATCAGTAAAGAGAAACCAAGAAGCGGCATAACACTTCCTTTAGTAATGTTAAAAACGACATTGGCCAGCATATATAATTTACGATAATATACTCTACTTATATAGCAATATTATATATCGATTTACGGGCAGAGCGAAAATATTAGTTATGAAGTAATATATATTAGAATAAGTATGAGAGTCTCTATCCAAGCCCTAATATACGCAATGTCACGCTCCTTAATGGCTTGGCACGAGAACAAGAGCCATTAAACCATGGATTATGGGGAGATATTAGGGTGAGTAGGATAGTAATGGATTTATAATATAATATAAGTGAGGAGAGATAATTGAATACCTATGTTCATATTCACTAATCCGTGATATCACGTAGCCCATCACCTAACCTTATTCAGCATGAATAGCAAGAGGTCGTTATTCTCTATCGAGTAAACAAAACATGATTCATTCCAGCGATAGTTGGCAAAAAAGCGGACGCATATTAGTCATCCCATAATTATCACCGAATATAAACGTTGCCAGTAAAGTTTAGCTTAGATAGAGACAGTAGTAGCTAGTGAGCTTAGCT
>JABUQX010087551.1:17500-24479 GCA_015478945.1 Trachelipus rathkii
ATAGTTGAGGTGTAGTGAAAATCTATTTAGTGTAAAAAGTATTTAAGGTTGATTGGTTAAATAGTACAACGTAAGTGTAAGGTGAAATTAATTAAGTAGGATTTTATGATGAGTAAGAATTGTATGTTAAGTTTGTTATCATTTAAGGAGATTGTTGCATATATTTAAGAAATTGATAGTCATTTTTGTTATCAAAATGACTAGAGTTTTTAGTCCTTTGGATCAGATCTTGAGGTAACTAACAATATAAGTATATTATAAACTTATGAAAGATTATGATAATAAGGTTACAGCAGATGAAATTTCTTAGGGTGATCAGATCATATAATTTACAGCATACTATTACTAATAAGTCTATTTATTATAAAATCATATGGATTAAAGTTGAGAATTTGAAGTACGTGTTCTTACCTAAAAATTCTATATAATCTAGATACAAATATTAGATAGTAAAGAAGGGTCAATTTTATGAGCAGTAGAGATAATAAGGTAAATTCAATATAAACCAGAAGAAATTAATTTCTCATCTTAGTTAAAAAACATGGATTAATATAAATTAATAATTTAATTTTCGTCGGAAGGAAGTATAGTTGCCCAGTAGGGCTATTTAGATAATAATATAGAGGTTTAGAATTATATGATCTATGAATACAATTATTTTTTGAATTTCTTAATATACGTAGCATATTATTTATATATATATATAGATAACTTGATGCAACATTTAAGTAGAATGTATTTCGTTTAATTTTCAGTATCGATGAAAAATCAGGCGTTTATATCTTGGAGTACCATATTATATATAAAGTTATTTTGTTTGGAAAATTCTTTGAGAAGCTATGGAAACATTTAGCAAAATTAATTTGTTATTAAATATTCAAATTATGTATGCATATCTATAACTTGAATTTTCGTGATGAGAAATCTACTTAACTATGTAAATATCATCATGGAAAATGGTAAGTGGATAAGGTCCTAGTAGATAAGATGCATAATTAGGTAAGAATAAAGTTTAGGTAAAATAGAATTAGTTATCAGTAATTTAGTAAATTTATATTATATTAAATGGTATAGGTTATGTACATGTGATAATAATAACAAATAATAAGATCATTATCCCAGAGTAATTATGTTGACCCTTCTTTGAGTATATTTTAATTATTAATTATGAAAAAGATTAATAATTTGTAAATAGATTGATTGATAATTCCAAAATCGGATTTTGGGTTTGAATTTTAATTATTTTTATAAAAATTTGTTCTTTTTATGAAAATTATTTCATCCTTCTTATTATGAGCATAATTTAGTAAATCCGAGAGTGTTTCTGTATGTGGAGAGTAGGAGGAATTATGAGGTAACCATATTACTTTGAGATACATTATTTGAAATTTTTATCATAATTGATTTTACTTCAATAGAAAATCTCTTTTAATAATAAAAAAGAAGGCGAAGTGTTAAGTAATTACAGAGTGGAACTAAAATATTTCCTAAAAATGTGTTAACGAGCAATATTGTCTACTTGAAGGACTTATAAGCACCCTGTATATTCTATTTTTAGTATGTATTTATTAGGTTTGACGATATTTTGTTTGAATAGGATATTTATATAACGCCATGTTATATTTAATTTTAAAATTTAATTTTATAACAAAAAGGTTTCTATATTTAGAAATCTTTTCACTTGAAAATGCTGTTCAGTCTATTACTGTCATTCACATAAAGCCTTCATGTTTACAGTTACTTATTGAATAATAAAGAATGATTAATTGAATTCCCATGTAGCTTTCTCTGTTAACTCTGATCTTTAGTGAAGAATCATAAACACCGAACTTGAGTGAAGATTACGACGATCTTCATGGAAGAAACGGTGAAGCAACTTTTAATTAAAATACGAAGTCTTTTGATGTCAAAGCCATACTGATTCTATAAAACTTCCCTGTCTAAAAAGTAAATTAAAATTAATTACTATAATAAAAATTATATATTATTATAAATCATTAGTATTTAAGTATTTTATATAAGATTTTGATAAAAATAGGTGAGTTAGTTATATGAATAGGATTATTGTATAGTATATATATCATTAGTATTATTATTAGTAATAATTGAATATATACCTCTTGAAACATTAACTATTTTCCTTATTAATAATATCTTCTACATAACCAGTTTTCTGGGCTTTATATATAATTGAGGATCTACCTACCCTATTTCACTCCATCTTATGACTATAACAAAATATCTATTAAAAATAGGATATATAATATGTAGAAAGTATAAACTTGGATAGATATTTTTCCTACTATATATATACTACTTCTTCTATTTCTAATTTCTTCTGGTTTAGATATGTATGTATATGAAAGATTAGTTATATTATATATATCACCTAGCCTTATAATATATACCTATCTTACATCAGACCCTTAGATACTCACTTTACATCACAATACAATAACATATACATCACCCTATACAAAAATAGAATATTAAACACTAATTTATAGAAATTTCATCTCAACAATCAATACTATACTCATATTCTCAGGTATTCTTGATATCTGATCACTTACAAGAAAACTCCAACCATACATTGATTGTTATCACATGTACATCGATACAACGTCAACCCTACATGCGTTATATAACACACATTGGTATTTAACATCTTCATCCGATATAATATATACTAACTATAAATACAACTAATTTCCCTGTAATATTTAATCATCCTCTATTTTCTAAGGGCTTCTACAGAATTTGGCTCCCTATATTAACTAATGACAAACTGAAATTAGATTTTCAATCTTTTTTCCACCTTTTTGAATTATTGTATTACCTCAATACTATACACAGTCATCAACTCCTACGCATTACGTCAGAGAGCCAAAATCTACACCATATTACGATATAACACTCACAATAAACACTCAATAAATAAAACATTAACCTCCTCACGTAACTTCTTTTTATCTCCTATTATATATAATACCCCTTTATCATGACTACCACATATTCCACAAACCATATATTAAACAATGTTACTCTATTACCTACTCGTCATACACAAATTCTTCTTCCAACATTACTGCTACTTTCAAAAAATCCTCAACCTCACTCGACACACAATAATGTTTACCTATATAAATATTATAATATAGAGTGAGTCCTGGAGATCCTCATAGTCTACTAGGTATTCGTATCTGTCATAAACCACTTAAAAGATATTGGAGAAACACATGATTTTCACATCACGTTTCAAAATACGAGGAAAGCAAAAAATATAATCTTAGAGATAGCGAACTTAGTACACTAACACAGACACTACAGTCTGACTAGCATCTACTATCTATTCATAGAGCGCATCTAGAATGTGACACAGCTAATATCCAAATGTCGAGAAACACTATCTATGATAACCTTAATTTTCTCTCTCTATCAATTTTATTCACACTGATAACTTACACCTTAGGAAAAGTTAAATGCAACTTTCAGATTCATTTTTTATTAAACGATAAAATCTATTCAAATCATTTAAAGTGGAATAATAGTTTAGAGAACAGCGATAACTATTTAAAGTGAAATAAAGGAGCCGAGACCAGCGATAACTATTTAAAGCTTTAAAGTGGGATAACAGGACAGATGACAGTGATAACTATTTAAAGTGGAATAACAGGTTAGAGAACAGCGATAGTTATTTAAAGTGAAATAAAAGAGCAGAGACCATTGATAACAATTTAAAGTGGAATAACAGAACAGAGATCAACGATAACTATTTAAAGTGGAATAACAGGTTAGAGAACAGCGATAATATATAATGTGAAGTAACAGAATCGAAAACTAATCTTAAAGGGAAATAAACTGTATCTTAGTAAGAAGAATGTCTTTTAAAGTAATATTGAACTATATAAAAGTTTCCTTAAATGTGAACCATCAGAATTGCTTGCTCTTTTATAGGCGTTGGCATTGGCCAAATGTATGGGGTATGTCTCACACATCTCAGGTAGTTAAACTCACACAGCTCTCCTTGAGAAGGTGTGGAGTCTAGGGATTTTCTTTGCTTCACTATACTCTCCTCTTAGTAATTCTTCCAATCTCCTTATTATACTTATCGATATTATAATGGGCACTTCTCTTCTGATTCTCAACCTGTGATACCCCTGCTTTGTATACACTCGTGAGCTCCAGGGACTCGCCTTTTCTACCCAATCTCCCTTTATACTATCGATTTAAATGGGGCACTTCTCTCTCTGATTTCTCAACTTGTACTACCCCTCTTTGTATACCCTCGTGAGCTCCAGGGACTCTCCTTTTTCTACCCAGTCTTGCCCTTACTCTATCCAACTCTCTGACCTCAGAATTAACCTGCTATGCTCATCTTGTGTGTACCCCACTATGAAAGGTCATGGCTACAAACTCCATTTATCTTACTTTCTTTTGAATTTTCCTTCGATATTTTCACTTGTATCAAAAAAACTGAATCAGGGTGTATGCGTGTGTGTGTGTGTGTGTGTGTGTGTGTGGTGCTCGTGCTGTTGTGTGTCGCTTATTTGACTTGTGTAGCTTTATATCATGATCTATTTACTTTCAGAGAAATATTCTACTACAATCATTCTTGCTTGAACATTTGGCTAAGCGCCTTGCGCTCTCGTTTGCCCCGACCCCAGACACGGTGGCCTCTCGAATTTGCTAGTAATAGTAATTTATTCTAGTGCGCCTACTACGCATATAATATATCATATATTATGATTATATATATTATATATACTTATATATTATATATATATGGTATAGTAGTTATATTATATATATATATATATATATATAAAATTATACTATATATACGTATATATATTACTATTATATATATATATATATATATACTATGTATATTATACGTAACATTTATATACCACAAGGGTAAAATACCACTCGCAGGAACTGGTAGGCCCCTAACCCCATGATGAGAGCCCACACCAACACAGACCAACAGCATCAGTGTAACGTACTGTATACCACCCCTCAGAGAATTCGGCGTGCACCGTATTTGCTGGCCAGGGTCACCGCGATATACTTACGAGTTCTAGTGGAAATACATGTTAACCCACCGTTCAAACTTTAGACGTGGGGAGAGTGGTGGGGTTTACGTTTCTACTGTTGGATCGCGTATAAATTGCCGATTGCAGGACTCACTCATCATTCATCGTACGATCATTGCAACTCTGGCATCCACAACATGGATAGGGAATAGTGCCTGAATCGATGTCTCAAGAAGCATTTCACGTGCGTGTTGCCGCGACTTAGTATCTCAACACTCCACGCCGAAGGACAACGGGTACGGGGTGCTTGCTTGGTCGGACGGTTCGCGTGTAGCGCACACAGACAATTGCACGTGGTTCTAACTGGACCAGGAAACCCTGACACTATGTCATCGCTCGGCGGAGGACAAGGTAGGCTCGTAGGGCCACGACACCCGTGGAAGACCCGATTTATATGTCTGCGTGCATTACGAGAAGCGCCACACAAGGGGTACGACGATGTCGCAGGATACAGGGCTGGCGGATGGTACACGCACCAGGGTGAGGCGACCAATCCAGTGCAGTCGAAGCCTTGCGGAAACATTATTACCGGCCCCGAGCCTGCATTAGGTCTCCACCGCACACCACGGCACATCGAAGGGGCGTGGCATTTGGCCGAGAACACATCCATGGGACGGTCGACGATTGGGCAAAGATGCTCCTTTACGGACAAGTGGTAATTAGTCGAGAGGATATTGCTCAAAGTGTCTCGGAACGCCTCGGGCAGGTCGCGTGCTAGAGTATGACCGACGACTCGGCAAGAGAGTTCGCGCATGTAATGTTGCTGCAGGTGCCGGCCGTTTGGAGTGTGGGTCGGTTATGGGCTGGGGCATGGCATCTCTTTTCGGTTCTCTACAGGAGGCTGCCACATCTTCGATTGGAGGCACTCTTACAGCCGTAAGGTAATATCACAGACATTCTCGAACCATATGTCGTGCCATTATGCCCCCTACATCGTGACTCTTTTTATCCTAATGGGCATGACAATTGAAAGACCACACAAGTTCCCAATGTGTGACGACTACCTTAGAAAACGGTTTAAAATTGCATTGGCGTTGGAGGTTGCCAACATAGAGTCCGGACCTCGAACCCAATCGAAAACTTGTGGGATATTCTGAAACATGTTGGATTCGACAGCTGCAACCCCCTTCACGGACCCTCCCGCGACCTGCTGGACAGCGCACTGCGACGGACGTATGGGATGCAATATTGTCATGCTGTCTAAAGACATGTCGCCCACTCATCGAGAGCATGCCCAGGATGGTGTCAGGCAGTCGATTCCTGTGCCAGATCGGGGGTTCTTACACGGTATTTGAGACAGACCTATACACCCCCCCGGCCGGCCTTGCGCTGTTACGTACCAAACATATTTTTGTTTGCAGCGCCCGAACATCCGCATACCCTAATTGCTAGACACCTTTGGGTTGCCACCTTGACCTCACACTCTATCAACCTACTGTTCTGGAGAGGAAATCCACCATGTTATATGTCATTATATAATAAAGTGTCTTCGCGTTTCTTTCAAACCTATTCTCCCTTCCTTTCGTCACGTTAACCTTGTGGTTGCATTAATTTTGACGAGTAGTATAGTATATATATATGATATATAGTATATATATATATATATATATATATATATTAATACTAGTATATATATATATATATATATATATATATATATATTATATGTGATAAAACTCGTGTGTGTGTGTTGTGTGTGTGGGTATATATATATGTGGAACCTCAGAGCTTTTTACGAAAAGTAAGTCTTACAACTTACATATAAACAAGCATAGGATATAACTTTTCCATAATTTGTCAAGACAATCCATCATTTTCTCTTTTGGGAACTCAATTAGTTGTGTAAGTAAATGCTATTTAAATATTTAATATCTCTCTCT
>JABUQX010087552.1:17500-20000 GCA_015478945.1 Trachelipus rathkii
TCATATATTTATATCTATATATATATATATATATATATATATATATATATATATATATATATATATATATATATATATATATATATATATATATATAAATTATATAATTATATTATATATATATATATATATATATATATATATATATATATATATATATACTCTATATATATATATATATATATATATATATATATATATACATGGTACCGTTAGAGCAAAGAGAAATTTAGGGGGGGCCCAATTTATATATATATATATATATATATATATATATATATATATATATATATATATATATATATATATATATATATATATATATAATCTTACAGTATAGTGTATTCAAAGTTTTGAATAATAAAAAATGATAATCCACACATAAGCCCAATATTTATAAATATTTCATAACTTACGAAAAGTTTTATTTCAAAATGAGCATAACTAGTAAGAAGTCTTATTATATTAAATAGTGTTTCCTTTTTAGTTTGAAAGTAAGAATTTAATATTTCTTTTTTCTTTCCCAAAATCAGTTATAATATCTTCTATCAATTGATGTTTTTGACGTGAAACTTTCCCCCGTGAATGCTTAGTAAACATAGCCCATTTAATCTTTCGTTGAAAATAGTTGACCTTAGCCACGTTTTAACACATCGTAAGGTACTAAACGATCTTTCAATTGTACAAGTAGTCGGTGGAAGTGTGAGAAGTACTGTGATAGCTTATGCAACTGCTGGGAAAAATGTGCAATGATTTTGTAGTAATGTGCTGTAACTCATTTTCTCATCTATTTGTTCCCTATTTGATTCCTCCAGAAATTAAACCAAGATTCTGCTTCACCAATTAGGTTGTCAATGTTATATTCAGTTATAATGGGTTCAATTTTTTTTTTAATATTCTGATTTGGTTAATTTTCTTATTTTAATTGTGTTCCGAAAATTTGATACTCAGAGATGAAATGAGAGAATCAAGGTAAGGTAGGGCGAAACTCTGAAGCAATCCTCAGCAGATCTTTTTGATGTCCCTGAGGCTGGGAATCTTTTGGATACTGCACGTGATAATGAAAAATCTTCAAAAAAATTCTTAGATTTTTTAAAAATTCCTTTAAAAAGAGACTGCATAATTTTAACTTCTATCGGTATATTTGCTGCCAAATTTCTGCGTGACGTACTTTCACGAAATAATTTTATAAATTGTTTTACAATTCCAACAGTGTTTCGAAATTCTGGAATAGCATTTAGATCATTAATTACTAAATTTAAACGATGGGAACAACAATAAAAAATTGCCCTTAGGGTACTGATCTCAAATTAACTTTTGAACTCCATTTTCTTTGCCAGCCATGGTAACAACAAGCCAACAAGTTTACTTATATATATATATTACAATATTAATATATATATATATATATATATATATATATATATATATATATATATATATATATATATATATATATATATATATATATATATATATATATATATATATATATATATATATATATATATATATAATATATATATATATATATATTTATATATATATATATATATATATATATATATATATATATATATACTAATAACAAAATATATATATATATATATATATATATATATATATATATATATATATATATATATATATATATATCGATGTCGATAGATATCGGTATCGATATATATTTCGATATATCGAAATCGAAGGTCAGAAAGAAAATTAACACCAGTCGATAGCTGTTCTTTCCCGGATACGTCTGTTGTCTCGTCTGCTAATAGGGAAAAATATTCACAATTGTTCACTTCATTCACAATTTGATTACATATCAACTTTCCACAAATAAATATAAGTTCATTCTGAATCATGTGTGATGTGTATTGTCCCACAAGAACGACATCTCCAGTTTCTACTCTGAATTTAAGCAAATCGGAAAAATTGCCGTTATCTGCAATGCTACCTCGAATAGCGATATCATGGGTGCCACAAAATATTAAGGTAGAAATTATAGGTACCAATTTTTGCCTATTTTTTGAAAAGATAAGTGCTCAGCAGCATGCAGTTGTTCAGTTGCACTAACACGCTTATTTAAATTTATCCGTTTGAAATTCTTTACTGCTACTGAGGCATCTTTATGCTATTCTGAATTTATATGGACTTTAGCACTTGAATGCCATTCTGAATTTACAAGGGTTGATTTTACGATAAATGAGCCAAATATACCTCTTTTGATAGAAGGTCTAAATAAGTCACGCAATCTAAAAACGGTCCTTTCAATATTTTAGAATACGCTAGCTAAGAATTGTGCAGATCTAGCCATTCACATTTCCCTCTTCAATATCTTTAAAATTGTACGTAATTGTTAGTTTGTACGGTTTCGTTAATAAGTCAAACTTTAATTCATCTTTAATATTGGTTCTAATTATGTAATTTCCAATATCAAGGACAATTTCCTCGGTATGTTATATTCCAAGTAGCAACATTACTAAATTTAGCATCA
>JABUQX010087552.1:22500-27500 GCA_015478945.1 Trachelipus rathkii
TAAGTTTCTTTATGTCAATGAAAGTGTACACTTTACAGGTTTCATTTACATTTTTCTCAGGAAAGAAATAACGTGGCAACAATTAAATGTCCTGAGAATGTAAATCTATCTTTTATCTGACAAATAATTGAGAGATGATTGATAAAGGGATTTGGCAGGGTGTGTAAAAGGAGTGGTTTGAAAGTAAACGTAGATAAGAGCAAGGTTATGGTTGTGAGTGAAGACAGTCCTCGGTGCGAGGTTATGTTGGATGGTGAGCAACTGGAACAAGTGTTTGAGTTTAAATATTTAGGATATATGTTGGATGAAAAGGGAACGGATGATGGAGAGTGTAGTAAGAAAGTTTTGAATGGTAGGAAGGTAGCTCGTGCTATTAAATCCTTGGTAGATGTAAAAGGACTAATTGTTGAGTGCGCTATAGGGTCTTGCATGAAGGTATGTTGTTACCTGTGTTAATGTACAGTAGTGAAACTATGGTCTGGAATAAGAGGTATAGATCTAAAGTACAATGTGTTCGGATGGACAATCTTAGGGGTGTGTTAGGTGTGGGACGAATTGATAAAATGAGGAATGAACGTATTAGGGGTTGTGTGGTGTGAAGAAAGGAGTAAATGAGAGAATAAACGAGAGTACATTGAGATGGTTTGGTCATGTGGAAAGGATGGATGATAGTCGGTTAGTTAAACGGGTGTATAGTGGTGAGTGTGTTGGGAATCGACCGGCTGGGAGACGAAAGAAAAAGTGGATTGAGTCAGTAAAGGAATGCCTGAAGGAGAGGAATGTGAGTTTGGCAGAGGCGACAAGAACCATCCCATCAGTTGAGAAGGGTTCTGCCAGCAAAGAAGTATGGTTGCCAGTTTGTTCAGGGGATGAGCCTCACGGCTGGCAGATGTTACAGTGAGGGTATGCGATCGCAAGCCGAGTTAGTTTTCTGACTGCGACGGATTCTGCAAAGGTATAAAGGGGGCAGTAAGACTGGGCTTTCTTTTCGACTTCGTATTATTCTACTGCTCATCTCTTTCTTGTACTCCCAAAATTGGGTACAAAATGATAACAAGATTAATAATAATATAATAAAAAATAATAATAATAATAATAATAATAATAATAATAATAATAATAATAATAATAATAATAATAATAATAATAATAATAATAATAATAATAATAATATATATATATATATATATATATATATATATATATATATATATATATATATATATATATATATATATATATATATATATATATATATATATATATATATATATATATTATGAGTTGAAAACTTATCGAAATTGCGCTTCACAAGAAAAATATAAATAAAAAATTTAGAAGCGAACAAATTTTTTTTTATATCGTTTATTTTTCAAAACTTGAGTTGAGACAGGCCCTGCAACGAAGTTTTCCCTATTTAGTCAATGTTAAATCATTTAAAACATTTTCAAAATATTTCGTTCAGTATCCCGATGAGATACGTTAAGGAAAGTTGCATTTATAATTGCAACGCGAGGAAAATCGAAGCCTTATATATACTTCTTATACGCGTTATATATATATATATATATATATATATATATATATATATATATGTGAAATATGCTACATATATATATACACATCTCCCTTAACACTAAATATAGTATTTATATATATATATATATATATATATATATATATATATATATGAGTAAATGTGAAATTTTCTGACAAATAATTAAAAAACAAAATATCGTTGATATTGGAAAAAAAAGTGGTCGTTGCACAA
The DNA here is from genome assembly GCA_015478945.1 of Trachelipus rathkii. Lineage (NCBI taxonomy): Eukaryota > Metazoa > Arthropoda > Malacostraca > Isopoda > Trachelipodidae > Trachelipus > Trachelipus rathkii. Next base: position 24,272 of record JABUQX010087552.1, read on the forward strand.
ACATGCAACGAAGGCAGGAGCCGCCACTGATATATATATATATATATATATATATATATATATATATATATATATATATATATATATATATATATATATATATATATATATATATATATATATATATATATATATATATATGTCATGCTTCTCTTGATATGCAGAAAAACAAAAACAGGATTGAATCTTTTCATTCAAGAATTGAAAATATTCCAAACGAATGTTTTTGAGGTAAGTGAGCGATATTTCACTTTTCATTTACGTATTAAATTTTGTTTTGATTTCAGGTCTTCAACAGTGAGTGTGTCTTCTCTGTTGTCAGCCTCTTTTATTCGTATCATTATTACGGATAGAAAATGAATTAATTTCAAAATTTCTAAGACTGTATTAATATAATATACAAAAATATTTTGGCTTTTTATGATAACTCATGTGAGTTTAATATATTTATATATATATATATATATATATATATATATATATATATATATATATATATATATATATATATATATATATATATATATATATATATATATAACTATATATATCTATATATATATATATATATATATATATATATATATATATATATATATAAAGTAAACTGTGTAGTTGTGACGCCTCTCCGATTCTGCTTCTTTCCATGGCCTACCAAAGAGGTCTACTCAACATATTGTTACTTGAGAATAATGGGCGAACCACTTAGTAAAATTACGGAGATACTTTGCAAATGCAATGAATGTTGACAATTCTGTACCTTGAGAGAAGAAAACGTAGAAGTTCCCACCACTGAGAAATCAAACCAAAGGAACCTTGGCAAAGAATTTAAATCATGTACTTAAAACCAAGATTCGGACATTGATGAGGTAATCAAGGATCAAAATGATATATGTATTTTTTGAAGAATAACAGATACTATCTGTGGAAACGTGGAAATACCGATGCGGGCTGGGCAATTGAAAGAATCTTCTATTTTGTTCAGAAGAGCCTAACCATTGATAGTGATAAGGATTAAGGTATTATTAGCTAAGCCTAGAATAATAATATTATTAATGGTAGTAATGGTGATGGTGATGGTGATGGTAGTGATACTGATAATATTAATAATAACACCCCTCCTAGAATAGGGTTCAGCCAGAGAGTGGTGGTGACACTTGTAATATATATATATATATATATATATATATATATATATATATATATATATATATATATATATATATATATATATATATATATATATATATATATATATATATATATAATATTAATAACCTGTGTTGTCATTAAACATTATGATATGGCATTAATTTTTCAGATATTCTAATATGAAAAATCTGATTCAATTGCAACGAGGTGTAAAGTTTTAAAACCTATTAGGTAATAATAATAATAATAATAATAATAATAATAATAATAATAATAATAATAATAATAATAATAATAATAATAATAATAATAATAATAATAATAATAATAATAGTAATAATAATAATGATAATAATAATATGTTGTAATAATAATAATAATAATAATAATAATAATAATAATAATAATAATAATAATAATAATAATAATAATAATAATGATAATGATAATGATAATGATAATGATAATGATAATGATAATGATAATAATAATAATAATAATAATAATAATAATAATAATAATAATAATAATAATAATAATAATAATAATAATAATAATAATAGTAATAATAATAATAATAATAATAATAATAATAATAATAATAATAATAATAATAATAATAATAATAATAATAATAATAAGTAAATGTGAGCTCTGAAGACGTGGGGTCTTTGGTTCTGGCTATATACACGTAGTGCTGGATGTATTCCTGTAGCTGATGGTGATGTATTTGTTACTGCTACTGCTGCTGCTGCTGCTGCTGCTGCTGCTGCTGAAGTATTTGCTTGCGTAGTTGTTGCTGTGGATACTGCCTTGTCAGGAGCTGACAATACCAAAACAACTAGATCATTGGCTATCTCTCCAATTTGCTCAAGCCTAAGTACTGTTTGTGCAGCTACAGTTAGTCGAATATTTGTAAAAAGAGTCTTAAAAAACTGCATTCGGATGATGCCTTCTCCAATTTTCAATTTAGTACCATAACGAAGCATTTCTTGCAGATGAATTGAAGGCTGCAACTGTAAGCCTGCTTAGACATAAGTTCGTTGAATAATTCAGTCTTTCTCTTCTCGTAAATGGTAATGGCTGCAGTCTTCAGAGGATTGTACGCCTGGGCATCGAGTTCTGCAGAGGAGATACAATCCACAACATCTGTTGGGAGCAGACAGAGAGCGTGAAAGTATTTCGTTTTCTCCGAGATAATTTTCCCAAGGTGAAACCGTGCTTCTAAGACTCTGAACCAGGTTGAAACGATAGCCTCGGAAATACACGGGAGGTTTTACTTTGATCCCGGGGAAGGTCTCACCTTCTGCTGATGGCCCCTGCGTCTCTTCTTGGTCAGAAGGCATTTTTTTCTACCTCAGTAGGGGGTGTTCTTCTTCTTGCGTCTTTGGCTGGTCGTCGTCTGCTTGCATCACCGTAGGAGAGAGACTTCTGCTTCTGTGGAACTGCTCCGGGAGAGTGTGTTCGATTTCTGGGTTAATAATTATAAAGTGACGTTAGTGCTGAGAGTGCTATTTCCTATCTCCTCCACTTCACAAGTGTCCGTGGAAGAGGCCAATTCTGTTGTGCCGGTTTAGGTGATCTGCCTCTTGGGAGACAGAAGAAAGCTCGTCCTTTTTGCAGGCGGAATAGAGCTTGGGCTCTTTGGCAGCAGGAGAGTACAGCCTCTTTGTAGGCCTAAGCGGAAGAGCTAAGAGTTCTTCTTCTTCCTCGACTAACAGGGGTTGTTGCTGTTGTATAGGAGGGCTTGTAGTTACTTCTTCTTCTGCTGCTGCTTGTTTCTCCGTTTCACCGGCCCCTGTAGTAACTCTCTTGAAGTCTCTCTCCCTCATAGGTATAACGAAATTCAAATTATGGTTTGGATTGAATAAATTTATTAAAACGTTTCCAACTATATTTAACAATTAACACTTAAACTCCATGCTTTTAAAAATACGAAGTTTATTCTAATTTAGAAGTAACCTTGGTGCCTCTCAAACTTATATTAAATGAAAAGAAACGGGGAAAAAGACCCTCAAAAATGCATTTTTATGACATAGGTCTTAGGCAAAATTAAATTCTACGTAAACAATAATTT
>JABUQX010087552.1:30000-32500 GCA_015478945.1 Trachelipus rathkii
GGAAGAAGACCCAAGGAAGGGGATGGAATTTGACTACCAGCATAGACTCAAAGGTCCAAAAATATCCTCAATCCATGTGAAATCATGGTCGTCAAGGAAAGCAAATTGCACTTCTCAGGTGGGGTAGACAAAAATTTCCTGTCCTCGGGTCTAGAAGGTACCCCTTCCCTCTCCTCTCACTGGGCAATTTATTGCTCCGGCAATATCAAAGTCATACCAGCCAGAAGACACCTTGGGCCCTCTCGAAGCCCACCATTCCACCATCACGAAGAGAACGATTCACCGTCCAAGATCAGTATTACATAATTATTCTTTGGATTACCTAAAGTGTTGATATCTATACTCTTAGCCTCTTTAAACTAATCATTCATTCAAATCATGTTGTATCACTTCTCTTAATAATTTGTAATCAATTATCTATAGATCTATCCGTTATAATAATGGCATTCACTTTCCCTAACATACTGTATATCATAATGCACGAGGACCACCCCGTTCAATAGCTCTCACTGCACTTATGCTACGTATTTGTTTTCTGCGGGGAAAGTTGAGTTCACTTATAACTCATTTGTCCTGCAGTAAGACTGTGGCATCACAACATCGCAACCCCACTCAAGCCACTCGCTAGTCATAACCACCAAGGCCACCTACCTATCTCCCCCTCTGTATCTCGCCTTCTCTATTCACTGATAATAAAAATAATTTAATTTATATCCATTCTTATTATCCTTAACAATCCTGGCGCATAATACACCCAAACCTGGGCCCTCAAAGGTATAATTTGTCCCATCTGCAACAAACACATCACAACAAACCAACCTTCTATAAAATGTTCCCACTGCAATAGATGGATCCATAAAAACAGATGTCCCCCCTTTTACGACTCTGCCCCATCAAAACCACACATGGACTTGCTTCATTTGTAACCACCCCAAACACTTCCCCACCACCAAACAACTTGAACAATAATAATTTAACAATAAAAATCCTCCAAATTAACATAAATGGCTTGAACAACAAACATTCAGAAATTCTAGCTTTCCTCTACAAACACAACATTGACATAGCTCTAATACAAGAATCTCACACAATGCAGAACGTCCAAAGAACACCATTTTATGGATATGGCTCTATTTATTCAGACACAACCAGAAAATCACACCCTATTAACACTAATCAAAAACAACCTATCCTACCATAACACTACACCAGAAACCACTAACCTATTAAATGACCCTATCCTCAACATTCAATCTTTCACTATCCTCATTAATAATATCTCCCACAACATATTAAACATATACATCCCCATCCCACATCTCAATATTGTCCGAACAACTACAAACCAACTTAAATCCTATCAATACAATTAACAATTTAATAATAGGAGGCGACTTCAACGCCCATCACGCAGCCTGGTACAGAGAATATCTCACAGATAACCGAGGAATTTACATTCTTGATGAACTAGATACCTTAAATATACTAAATTACAACAACTTCCCCACCCGAATTCCACCACAAGCAAACCAAACCCAAACATTCCCAGACATCACTTTCTCCTCTCCTTCTCTTTTCACCAACATAACATGGAACATAGAAATAGATCTCCCGTCAGACCACGTTTCAATAATAATCACATATCCAACAACAAAAATACTCAACCCAAAAATAACTTCAACCTTTATAAACTACAAAAAGTCAAATTGGCAAAAATTCACCCAATACTTAGAAACACATCTACCTCCACCAGAAATCAACTCCCACTCCCTACACAAAGCTATAGATAATTTCAGCAAAAATAATACATAAATACATTAACACCTGAAATCTGCAACTTGATTAAACAAAAAACTATCATTCGACATCAAAAAATTTATATTCCAGATCTAAATGCCTAAATTAACTCCTTAAACACACAAATTTCAAATCTCATTTCCACCCATAAAACAGAAAAATTCAAAAAACACCTAGCAGACAATATGGGGAAGCCTGAAGAAGAAAAAGAACATGTCATGTAATAAAAAGTCTCCATTACTCCCAAAACAATCCCCCACCCACAAGCGAAGCACTAAGAGAACAAAATAACTCTCTCCCTTCCCCCAAACAACACTGCAATATCCTTACACAACACTACTCCAAAATCTTCAACAAACCTACTCACTCAAATAACAAAACGCAATGTAAAAAAAAAAAGGCACAATTAGAAATCAATCGCTACAACAAGAAATCACTTCAACCTACTCAAAACCTTAAAAAAAACTTCCCAGCTTCTGGCCCAGACAAACATTTCTACCGTGCAATTAATAACACTTGGACCTACCAACTATTTCAATTCATTACAAATATTTTTCAAACAAATTTGGTCACAAACCTATTAGACCTCCACACTAGAAAAAAATGGCAATATCATAACCCAAATTAAAACCCAGAAAAACACAACAGCCTCCTTTTGCCATACCACCGATATCCCTCACTTTTCTCCTTGTGCAAACTTCAT
>JABUQX010087552.1:45000-47500 GCA_015478945.1 Trachelipus rathkii
GTATAGGTGTCCCTTTCAACCCACAAAGTCTAAGGAACACTATAGAGATATTGTTTGTGAGAAAATGTATGACTACGTTAAAACAAAGTTTCATAATTAACCTCTATCAAACAATCATCCAGGTTAGCTTTTTCATCCGACGAATGATCAGATAGTCAATTAGCAGTTTCTCAGTTCTCTCTGACTAGTCATCATGTAGACATGAATTTCAAAAGAGAAAATTTTGTGTTTTGTGGTGAACCACTTACTAAACGTCACACGGGTGAATATCTCCGTGACGTATTTAATGGAATGTTGGCGAAACGGAGCCTATTTACAGATGATGTTCATTGTGCACAATGTTGACTGAGCTCTGTTTTTTTCGTGAGTAAATAAAACAAACTCCGCCATAACATTAGAGATGGTGTTACATCCCAAACAAAAATCAGCGAAGTTATCTCAAAATATAGATCAATTGCGGTAAACTTTAAGCATTTTACCATGGCTCAAGAAGATCTTAAGAAAATAGAAGCTTGAATTGACGTTCCACAAATTTCAGTAATACATGATGTTATCACACGCTGCAACATCACTCTGCAATGATGATAAGAATCCAAGAACCTAATGTATCTAACATCTTGTACAGCCCCTTTAATGATAAAATAAATGTCCTAACATCTTATGATAATTTTATTTTAAAAAAGTGTATCACTGTACTCCAACCATTTGAAATCAATGTGATAAACAGCAAAACTCCGTCATAAATAGTGCACGTCATGCCTCTTGTAACCAATGTGAAGGGAGTATGTGAAGAGAGGCAAAGACAGTCAAGAGATAAAAATGATGAGAGCGACGATATTAAGAGAAATTAACAAAAGGTTTCCTTTCAAAGAGAGCGATAACTAGCCTAAAATATAAAAAATTCAAATATACAAGTCTGACATAGTTCAAGAATCACAAAAAAAACAGCAAACGTTGTTTCAGAAACATCTACAAGCACAACTGCCACCGACCTTATGAATGCAATTTAATATTTAAGTAATTACAATGTAGATGATCAGCTGTCTGAACAGGCGTCAAAAATCGTCAATCAGTACGTTAAAGAGAAACGCATTTCCCATGGTGAAGATCCATTTGCATGGTGGAGGAAGTCTAGGGAGATGTATCATGGTCAAGGAATTACCTTTTTATCCGCTATAAAGTGTTCCCAGTGAGCGTCTCTTTATCTTTAATGTGTTGGTATGATCTACGAAGTTAAACATAGTAGATTAAATATTCCGAGTGCTGAAACATTATTAATTTTGAAGAATAAGCTTTCAATAGTTTATTTCAACTGTTGTATATTCTATCAACTTTACAGTAGTTCTATAAATTAATGAAGTGGTTTTACTCTTTCAAAGAGCGAAGGTTGGGGGAAAGAGGTTAGTAAGATGGGTGCAAGAGCGGATCCTCGTTCTGCATCCGTTTAACATATGAAGCTGAATGCATTTTATTAATTCAATTTGTAATGGCTTGTCTGAACTATTACAACAAAAGAAAATATTCCACTTATACCTTGTGTTAAAAGTGGCATATATATATATATATATATATATATATATATATATATATATATATATATATATATATATATATATATATATATATATATATATATATATATATATTTTTATAAAACTCGGCATATATATATATATATATATATATATATATATTATACAGTTGCCACCATCACTCACGGGCAGAGTGTTGTACGCCTCAAAAGTTCATTTAACGAAAATTACGCAGTTGGGCACAAAAGCAGGCTTTAAAGTGAGGGAAAATAAATTCAGCATGAAACACAGAAGATGGAAGAGAATTCCACATAACAAAGGTGGCAGGAAAGAAGGAAGCATCGCATCGATCTAGTCTGGAGTTACTAATATCAACACAAAACTCATGTACCGAAACAACATCCCTTGTGCTACGAGGGCGTCGTAAAAGTGGTGGCACTCGAGTGGTAAGTTCCTTCGAGCACTTGGCGCTGCGGCATCTATAGAAGAGAGATAAAGCACCAAGTGAACTGGAAAGTACAGAATAGTTTAAAAGCCTTTTGGCCTTTGAGTCGACCCCATTCAAAAGCCGGGTGAAACTAGAGAACCCCAAATATGAGAGCAGTGCTACATACAAGGGCGGATGAGACCCTTGTAAAGCTGGGGGCAAAAAAGGCTCTCAGTCTAAACAGAATTCCCAGTTTCTTTTAGGTCGCCTTAAACCGTTGTGGGGTGAGGTTTTCAAGCCTTTTTTTGTTTATGTTAAGTCCAAGGATGTTTATATTGTCAACATGAGAGACGAGAGAACCATCGAAAGAGGTAGGAAAGTTAGAAGGTGTCTAAGAGAGGAAGATTTATAGAAGCTGGGATTTTAAAGAATTGAATTTCATTAGGTTGAGACGACCCCACCCGGAAATTCTATCCAGATAAGCGAGAAGAGAATCGGAAAGATTAAGACGAGAGGGAATTCAATTCAAGAAGTAAGAGGC
>JABUQX010087552.1:72500-85000 GCA_015478945.1 Trachelipus rathkii
CCATGCTTACCAATCTTAGCAAACTAATTCCATCGACAACTATTAAAAATTTACGATTTTTGTAGATAAATTTGATCTATACAATCTTAAGAAGGTGAATGTATGCAAGTGCGTGTGGAAGCGGCCTAATCGACTCTGTGACTCACAACACTGGAATTAGGCTCATAAACTAAACTTACTTTCAATTTTACAGGGTACATTAGGGATAACAGCATAATTTTTTACATAGAGTATACTTATCGACATAAAAGATTATGACCTCGATGTTGAATTGATATTACTTTACTAAGCAGCCCTAGTAATTTGTAGGTCTGTTCGACCTACAGGAGATGAAAGGTTCAAACCGGCGTGAGCCAGGTTGGATTCTATCTTCTAGTAAACTTGTATTTATCTAGTACGTAAGGACTTTTAAATAATAATTTTTAATAAACTTTCGTTAAAGTATTTTGAAATTGCTGTTAATGATAGAAAAATTATATAAATATATATATATCATATATATATATACTATATATATAATATATATAATAGGTAGATATTACCAAGTATATATAAAAATCTATATTTATAGATGATTTGTATAAACCATTGTATTACTATATATTATATATATTATATATTATATATATATATATATATATATATATATATATATATATATATATATATATATAATATATATATATATATATATATATATATATATATATATATATATGGATTAAGGTGAAACATAATTTTGAACATTTTATTATTAATGTTAAATTATTTTACATATCTTACTGTTCAACCATTACATTATTAAATTTTATATTAAGCTTTCATTTTTAAATTTGTATTATCTTGTTACTATAATAATTATAATTTATTTCTTAACTTTTAATTGCCTTGTAAATGGAACGGACAGAGGGAGTAGTATTAAGATGAGACTAGTATATTATTGACGAATAGCAATATTGTTATCCACGCAATGGAATCGGCAAGTTTATATTTAAATAAAAGGATTGCCTTTAAGACATAACAGTAGAGTTATCCAATCCGTTTTCGCGTAACTCATTTAATATTATATATAAATGGCGTTTTCGATTTCATTATGAGAGAACGTATATAATCCAGAGATTCTATCTGGCACCTAGCATCTAGTCTACTGCTATCTATCTTAATCGATTATATTATAAAAGTTAGTGAAATATAATAAATATTGATTATGTAGCTAATTTGGATTGAAGGGATTTTTACCATACGTTAAATTAGGGTTTAATAAATTAATATAAAATTCATATCATATATATAATTTGAGCCGTATAGAATAAAATGTATGTTATTGTTTATTTACTAATTATATATAATTAATAATGTTGCCCAATAAATATTTTGATTTTATTCGATATCCACTCACCCTATTAATATACAATATTAAATATATATATATATAATATATATTAATATATTATATATTAATATTATATGATATATATTATATATATATATATAATAATATTTAATATTAATTAAAATATTAAATTAAATTAATATATATATAATATATTATATTAATATATATATATATATATATATATATTATTAATTAATATTTATATATATATATTATAAATATTATAATACTTGCTTACTGTTTTTTTACATATTCGACCCTATATTCACGCCAATTTATTGGGTAAATGCATAAAGCATGAGAACGATCCATATTCAGCTCACTAGTTTATATACGTATTGCGAGCTTATCGTATTATCAGTATAACCTCTATTTATTTATACTCTAATTTCTTTACTCTAACTTAAGCATAAGGTTTTATTTTAAGCTTTAATTTTCTTCCTTTATCTTTAGGTATACTTTGTGCTAAAGTTTTTATGCCTTATATTATAATAATCGTCATTTTTATTTATAAATATCACTATCAGCTAACTATATATATATGAGTAATAATATATATACTCTCCTATATTCTTACTATCTTAATTTTTCCTATGGCATGTCACTGCAGCAATTCTCAAATACTACACCATAATGATGTCTACTTTCTATTCTAGTAGCATACTCAATCTCTGCATCTATACATATACTTACATAGCTATATAACTAGCTAATAATTGAATTGATATAATACCATCCCGTTTATCTTGATAGTAGGTACTATTAGTAAATCTCCACTACTCGATTGTAATTATAGTATCACAATCACTCATGTATAACCTAATATATATTCTATATTCTCGAACTAGTAGAGGTACGAATATGAGCATAGATCACCCTATACAATAATTACTAGATATAGCTAGTCACCTTAGTATAATGTAAATATATCAATATTACTAAATACATATCAATGAGAGGTCATAAATACTATTATATGTCGATATTGATATATACTCTATGTAAAAATTATGCTGTTAATCCCTAATGTACCCTGTAAAATTGAGAAAGTATGTTTTGAGTCCTTTTCGAGTTATTAAATATGTTATCTGAGGTAATGCTACGTTAGGGAGTGGAGATGTGAGATATACTAAATAATCATCGTCACATCCTAATATGCCGATTGTATCGATCAATAATTTATCTACAATCGTATATTATTTAATATAGTATATAGTCGTATGATAGAATATATGTAATTATTATAGCTATAGATATGGTAAGTCACATAGGGTATCTAGCTACTAATGGTCATAGAACGTACTTATAATAGAGACTCTCATAATTTAGTGTATGATAATAATTAATCAAGAAACTGTATATAGTTATAAATTGCTTTATGTTTTTATACTTTTTACATTATAATTTAAATTGATTACTAGTACACTTGCAATTTTATACTGATAATTACTATATTAATAATAAAGCTATTAGTAAATGATTATCATGTGGCTACTTGCCAAAATAGGCTAGATATATTTTACATACATATGTCATTTCAGCAAAACTCATTACATAAATAGCTTATATACTATATAATACAACTTTATTGGTTGCAATACGACATGCCTCAGCAATAAAAGTATGTGCAGTGATATATCGATGTTGCTACATGTACACTGAAGTCATTGTATAGTACTCGAGCAGTTATGATAGAATTGTCCTAGTGAGAGCTATATTATGTTAGCGAGATAGAATGTGATAAGTTAACCGTATAAGGAAATTTATCAAAGTGAACACAAGCGCTCTCCATACAAGTATATGATCATTGTTATATCATTATTATTATTTCCCATCATCTTATCCTCTTCTTCGCCTACGATAGATCACAGTCAGCCTCTGAGCTGATTACACGACAATTCAAGCCCACCACCTAATCTGAGTGTTTATGACGCTAGTACACTATGTCTTACATAATTAGTAGTTGATATCCACAGCTGCCGTCATGGCTCGACATACCTAATCTTAATAATACTTATATTCAATTACGCGTCTACACACACTTACTACACACTAGCATCGTAGCTTGCTAGATACTATGCCTTATTGTATTAGAACTACCTTTTATCTATCAGACATCTCATCTCTAATCGGCACACATTACCATATATCCTTCACATGGACTGCTATATAATCTTTAGTATCTTAATCATTTACACTGCATATTTTAGTGGCATTAGTTTAATAGATTTTGTCCATTTTTGTATCAGGTAGATATCTTTCGCTATTTTTCTATTAAATAGTTGATAGCCCTGCGATGCTCATAATATGTACACTGTATATTTTAACTGAACAATAATAGTCGTTAGTGCATGACATACTACTGGGCAGCATGGATGTAAACAGTCTAATGATATACAATGCTTCGCTGGATATTTTTCGACACCTAACACCTCAAAAACTTCTCTCTATTATTGATACACCTCATTTTGCGTTGTTACATCAAAGTCATTACTTATTTTAAAATCGTATTAGTATGATACCCATTAGTTCTTATCTGTTGCTTCGGCAACAGCCTAGACTAAAAACTAAAAGTAGACATTTCATGATACCTAATAATATAATGAAGTTTTTCATGTATTTTTTATTAATACACCTATTTGTCTTTATTATTATTTTAATATTTTATTTGATAAAAATTAATACATAAGGACTTTGGCGAGCCTAATTTAAAATATTTTTTATAGTATAAAAAATAATTTCAGGGGGGGGGGTATTCAGACTCCCCCTCAACCCCCTGGCTACTGACCTTTATCTTTTATATATATATATATATATATATAATATATATATTATATATAATATATAAATCTAGAAAACCATATTATCTATTTTTAAAATCACCTCTAATACTAAAAATTTTATCTAACATCATATATATATATTATATTATTATATTAATATTTTTCTTTTATATATATTTATATATGAATTGTAAAGAGCTTCGACATACGTATTCAATATTATGGAACAATTACGATTTTGTTACACTATAAAATTATATTATTAGGCAATTATTTTTATTATTCTACCAAATTCACGGCAATTGTAGGTTACATTGTGGAGGTCCTAATGACAATTCCGAGAGTCCGTACCATTTTAAGTCTATACTATATTTCTATAATAATATAATATATATATTATATATATATATATATATATATATAATATATATTAAATATATATTACTACTATAATATATATATATATATATATATATAATATATATATTATTATATATATATATATAATATATATATATATATTGATATCTTATATATATTAATTATATATAATAGTATATATATAGTATGTGTGTAGTGGTTGATTAGTATGTGTGTAGTATAGTGATATTTATATATAGTGTATGGTAGTATTAATATTTATATATATGTATATGTTAGTATTATTACTAATATTATAGTATTAATTGTGCCTAGTTCTAATATATACATTATATATATTAGTTATAACGCTATTGGATCTCATAGTATACGAAGTCCTTGATACATTGCTACTTCGTCACTCGTACTATGTACTAACATGTTACTTGCTAACCTTGCATTACGCATGAACATACTAGCCACAGTGGTAACTTAGAGTAGCTATGCCTCACATGCTTTGTACTGTGAGAGAATTATTAGCACTTATAGTACTTGCAGTATGAAAATATTGCTAATTGAGACAATATGAAAAATCGACTTGTCTTGTATTTATCTGATCTTCTGGAATCACTCTTGGCTACAAGATTATTGCATGTTGATTATTTGCCTAAATATCTGGTACTTACTATAACTCTCGTATCAGCCTAACATTATACAGACATACTCGCACCCCCGCACTATGATCTGGCTCATGTTCATATATACTACTACCACGCCCTATCACCCCCCTACCCTCCCCCCCCCTATATACCTATATACTATACCTATAACTACCCTACCAAGACTCAAATAGAAAGATAATATATTATTTATACAACTAAAAATACATATTCATACACAATCTCTCATCAAACTATAGTATACTATTATTATATATTAGGAGATCATACATATCATTATATATACTCACTATTGTATATATGAGTAATATATCATATATATATAGATAAATTATATATATATATATATATATATATTATATATAATATTATATATTATATATATATTATAATATATATATATATATTATATATATAATTATATATAATTATATTATATAAATATATATATATTATAAGGTTAAAGGGATGAGGTATATGGTAACTGTAGATATATAGGGAGGAATTAATATTATTGAATGTTTGATTAATAGAGACAGATATATGTCATGGTTATTTTGGTAGTAAGGGCTAGCAGTGGAGTGACTCTGAAGGTATACTGATTGATGAGATTAAGACTATAGGTGTACGTTTTAGTAATCGTAGGTAGATCGAGATGTTGTGTGACACTTAGTTCATGGATAAATTTAATATGTAAGCTGATTCTTCGTACATATATGGTATACAAGGGAGCGTGTCAAAGAGACTAGAGGCATTAATTTTATAACATTCCTATCTAAAGCATGAAGCCGTCTCTCACTCGCTTACTGGTGTTGTTAGTCCGCTAACTTTTATTTATTATACTGTTTAGATGAAGAGAAGTGGGTAGATGAGTTATAATTATATATTATTATACTTATAATATTAGATACATTTTAATATAGTATATATATATATTATATATATATAGTATATATATATTATTATATAATATTATATTATATATATATAGATATGATATATTATATATTATAATTAATAATAATATATTAATTATATATTATATATAACATATATATATTACTATTATATATATATATATATACTATATTCGATATATATATATTTATATTATGTATATTTATATTACTATTATTATATATATATATATATTAATATATATATATAATTATATATATATATATATATATAATAAAATATTATATATATATAATTATATATATTTACTTATATTAATTAGGAACCCTAGAAGTATAATATATATTAATATATATAATTAATATTTAATATGATATATATATCATATATATATTATATAAGTATATATATTTTATATATACACAAAGTTACCCAACTCCCAATGAAGCAGGTACTCACCCTACCTTATAATTATAGTTCATGATATATATATATGTAGGGACAGTTAAAAAATAAAAAATAATAGCATAATAACTATAATATACTATAATATATTATAATATCTATAAATATAGAATATAATTATCAGATACTATTATCTACCCGCGTATATCTTTGAAAACGTCCTTTATATTAATATAATATTTACATTCTTATAATCCTTAGAGGAATATATTTTCGCTATTGTTCATATCACATTTAAACATATGTAGTAATATTATAATACTAAATTACAA
Source organism: Trachelipus rathkii (assembly GCA_015478945.1). Lineage (NCBI taxonomy): Eukaryota > Metazoa > Arthropoda > Malacostraca > Isopoda > Trachelipodidae > Trachelipus > Trachelipus rathkii. Next base: position 79,375 of record JABUQX010087552.1, read on the forward strand.
ACTAATTATCATGAAGTGTCTTTAAACCTATATTCTCTCCTATAACTGTCATGCTATTCTACTTTATTCCCTTATCATTGAGGGTATCTTTACTTGTTATTATCCATGATAGTATCATTATATACTCATAATGATGAAGAATATATCTGTATCATATGATATCATATATAACTCAAGTTGTCATAAAGTACTGTACTATGTGCTACTAAGTATTGTATTTACGCCAATGTTACTTTACACTTGTTGCCTTGTACTTCAACCAATTTCTAAGAGTAATGCTGTAATTGAACTTTGAACCAATTCCTAGAGAAGCTTTAGTTGGCAAATTTGTACTTAGAATCTGCAGATAGGAGCTCTAGATTATATATACATTTATTATGAATAATACGTATCAGCTAATATATATATTATACTACTATATATTATATATGTATATAGTATAATATATATCATATAGTATAATATAATAGTATTATATAATATTTATATATAATGATATATATATATATATTATATATATATATATAGTATTACTATTATTATATATAATTATAATATATTATTTGATAATATCATTTATATATATTATACTTAATATATATTATATATATATTATTATTATAGTATTATATATATTATATATCATATATATATAATATATATATATATATGATAATAGTATATACTTATATATAATATATATAATTATATATATGATACCTATATATATATATGATAATATATTAATATATTATAAGTAATATATATATATATATATATAAAATATATATAGTTATAATAAATGTAAGTATATTATATTATATGTTATATTATATAAATTATAATTAAATACGGTATAGCTATATAATTCATATACTATATAATTTAAGCTATATGGACTACTTAATGTAATGATTTTAGAAACGTACTTGTATCATTAATCCCAACTGAGCATTCAATGCTCGTTTTAGTCAAATCGAATAGACTGTATATATTAGAAGTAAGATTCCACCAGTAATGTCTAATAGATGAAGAAAATGAGACGAAATATAATTTGACACGTCATTAATTCACATAATATAATAACAGTAAATGAAGTAGGTATCTGAAATTTATATTAATGTGATAGTAGATATCATTTATGATGTAGATAATATATGTTATTAGTATATGTAATAGTATTATATGATAATCTATATATTAATCAAGCATATAATTTAGTACTAAGTATATATATAATTAATATATATATTATATTTAAATATTTATAAATAATTAAATATAATATATATATATATATTATAGTTATTATATATATCGATTAATTATTATATATTTAATAATTTATTGTTATATTTATTAATATATATTATATATACATATAGTATATATATAATTAAGATGTAAAATACTAATATTATATATATATATATAAATATCAATAAATATAAGGATATATAAAATATATATTTATTTTATATATATTTATATACTATAATTATATTAATTATAATATATATATACTATATATATAGTATAATAGCTTATATACTATATAATTATATATAATCTATTTATATATATATATACTATAGGCTATATAATATGTATATATTATATACCAATATATATATATATATATATATTATAGGATCAACTAGTATCATAACATATATATATACTGAATATATAACCTTATATATATATATATATATATATATATATATATATATTTATATTATGAATTTAAAAATATATATGAAATGAAGGATATAATGAAGGATAAATATACAAAAAGCCTTGCGGGTATAACTTTATCTGTTCTTCTTGAAAATGAAAATAGTTGCGCAACGAAAGCAAAGTATTCCAGATTCTCTTATCCACTAATATTAAATGACGAAAGAGATGCAAGGTAAAATCAAATCAGACAATAATATAATGTTAAATGTAATATTATCTAAAGAAGTTTAATAAATGAAATCCATAGTGTAATTGCAATTGGCAAAATCTCCAAAATAAAACCTCTATCTATAATAAAGACAAAAAAAAAATAAATAAATAAATAAAAAATAAATAAATAAATTGAAAATTGAAAACATTAAATAAAATGGAATTAAAATTAAAAAATAATGAAATAAATTGAAAATTGAAAACATTAAATAAAATGGAATTAAAATTAAAATATGACATAAGTAACTGTAATAATAATAATAATAATAATAATAATAATAATAATAATAATAATAATAATAATAATAATAATAATAATAATAATAATAATAATAATAATAATAATAATAATATAATAACTAATAATAATAATAATAATAATAATAATAATAATATAATATAATAACAATAATAATAATTGTACGAGATAATGTCAAAATAGTGTTAAAAATTGAATAATATACTAATTGCAATAATAATATCTAAAGCAAAATAATAATTGAAATTAAAACATATTTTCAATAAATGGAAGTAGAAAAATACATCGTGAATAGTAACTGAAAATTATTTTTAATAACAGAATGAAGTTGAAAAATGAAATTGAAATGGCAAATTTAAATATAGTTTAAAATAAAATGTTACCTTTCCATGTGAAGTGTAGACTGCCGAGTTGAATGTGTAAAATATGGGAAAGATGTCCCTTTATAAAGGGTTTGGGAAAAGGAGTGGCTTGTAACGAAAGATGGAAAAATGTTCCGTTTGTTAGACGTTAGAGAATAAGAAATTCCGTGGGCGTAGTTTTAAATAGCTACAAATTCTTGGTGGAAGTGATCTTTCCTGGAGGAAGAAAAATGAAAAAAATCTTTTCTGAATCTGTGTGACTTGTTTTCCTTAAAGATGGAAATCTTTTGTTTATTGATAAGATTTTAAATCTTTTTTGCATTGACGATTTTACTATGCGTAAAATCGTTTGCTGTAAAATATAACCTTATAATATATATATAGTTATCATTACTATATATATATATATATATTATATATATACTATATATATATATATTAGTATATATATATATATATTATATAATATATATATATATATATATATATATTATATACTATATATTATATATTATCCATTAGAGTTGAAATATCTTCAAACCACGTTTATGAGGGCATGTCAAAATTTGTTTTGATTTGCTTTACGTATTAATATATATATAGTACTCCTTTAGTGATAGATATATGTTTACTATCCATTTATATGTGTATTAATTATATAATATATATATAACTGATGATATATATATATTAATATAATATATTAAATATATTATATATAATTAATATTAATATATTATATATATTATTAAGTATATATATATAATATATTAATAATTATATAATATTAATTATATAATTAATGATATATATATATATATATATATAGAGGATTATAGAAGATCTTATATTATGATTACCATTGTGAATCCTCTCATTAACGGCAATAGTATATATATATAACTATTGGTATGTATATTATAACACGTATATAAGTGAAGAGGTAGAGAATAAAGTATTACATAGTATGAATGAATAGATGAGAGTGCACTATACCTAGTGTAGTAAGTGCGTAATAATGAGTGAAAGAGTCGAGAGTATAGTAGAGTAAGAGTATAGTATTATACATAGTAATAGTAATGAGTAGTAATAGTATGGATATAGAGTGATGGAGTATCTTTCTTGTCTATGCCATCTCCCAGGAAGGAATTCCGTTCAATCCTGTCAAGCCCGCGCAAGCATGCATTCTCCAGACGTGCCCTACTCGACGACTCAAGAGCTTGTTATGCCTCTATGAAGACGTTATCCGAAGCGATCTCATAGTAGATTGTGGTAAAGCGTGGACATCTTGTAGAGCACAGAGAGTCGCCATCCGACCGCTGAGAGAGAGAGAGAGAAGAGAGGAGAGAGAGAGAGGAGAGATAGAGAGAGAGAGCAGAGAGTATTGAGAGAGAGAGAGAGAGAGAGAGAGAAGAGAGAGAGAGAGAGACGAGAGAGAGAGAAGAGAGTTTATGCATCCTCTGTATAATAAAAACATTATTATTCAAAATCTCGCAGACTATTCCAAGACAGTTCATCTCTTCTTTTCTTTAAAAACGGTCTTCCGCCAATACGGTCTTCTGCCCCCTACGTGGATTGTTCCATGATTGCCAAACATCACTCTCCGTTAGGCAGAGTCCCTGAAGAAAAACGAGCCAGCTCAATAACGAGTAACTAACCTAAAAAATTTCTTATTACATCCGCTAAACCAGGATATGGTTGATACAAGCAAATCCTCGAACGTATGTATGCTCGCAATAATCGAACTTATGAAGTCCTGTTTCATCATTCCTACAAAATAACAAACACACAAAAAAATAACGCACAAACCATATTATATGATACAGAGGCTACTCTATCTTAACTTCGAACATCGAGACACCATAATAAGTCATATGACTGTATAATAGATATGCTGTTATATCATGTCACTCATTAAGATTTTTCCTGTCCTCTCCCTAACTCTTCCCAATCATCAGTTCTTAAATACGGGCTATAAGCATTCTGTGTACTTAGGAACCGCCGTATGCTGCCGCTTCTGCTGTATAACATTTAACGGGGTGAAAAAGCCGTCCCGTTCTACTAGCTCGCTGTCATCAGGTGTGATTAATGTCCACATTGGGCACACCGCTCCGCGTTAACAGGTATAGGTTCGTACAAGAAGGTCCAGTATGAGTCCTGTGAGAGAAATTAAATGCTACTGTATTAATTTTTACACCTCTTATATTATCCGATTTCCTGTCTTCAACTCCATGTGGGGTATTGACTGAGCTGTAACCAAATGAGACTTCAAAGTTCCATATCGGTTCTATCTCCATATGCACTTTATTCCAGCATATATCATCATTCCACATCTGTCTCGCTCACTTTCTGTTTGATATTATATTCCTCTTCGTAATAATTCTTTTGAGGGCCAGTAGTTTAACCTCCCTTCACCACTCTCCACAATGACTCTACAGTGAATTCATACGATCACCATCCATACCTCAAGGCTTACATCACATCACGCGAGGGAGTGTGTACTGGTTAATGCACTCTTCTGCTACATCTAGTAGCCCGTGAGGCAAGCTCGCTAGGAATGCTTACAACTACTTCATCTGACCGTCGTTGACAAACCCAACCAACCCACAGCATTATCGACACTCCGTGGCATATTCTCTAGAAACACTATATCTGTCGCATTTCATGTTATATGATTTATAGTCAATGTTCAGATCCGATTTAATCGTGTTTAATTCTATGTAATATGTTGATTCTATAAATATTTAGAGAAACAGGATCTGTCGTACAGAACATCGGGGGGACCTATTGAATATTAGTATGCGATGCTTTCTTCGGGTCCATCGGCACTCATGTGATAAACTGGGATTTTACATGTCTCATAGATATACGTCCGTTACATATATTCCCTTCAAACTAGATGCATCCCTTCTTCATAGAAGTTTCGATCTCAAATCGACACAGATCTATCTTCATCATGATTCTGCCCTCTTACCTCAAAACCCAATGACGAGTCGTAAAAGTCTGAAAATAAATAAGTGAAAAGATAGAAGAATCGACACGCTCTTAGGAGTGA
>JABUQX010087552.1:90000-108973 GCA_015478945.1 Trachelipus rathkii
ACAGTTTTAAAACACAAAGAAGAACATCTGTCTTAAAAAGGTAATAAAATATGTTTTTGTGCATAAATATATATATATATATATATAAATATATACTAATAATATTATAATATATATATATATATATTTAAAGAAATACATATAATTATTATATAATATATATATGATATATAGAAGTAGCATGGAATGATCCTTAATTTAAGATATACTATATAATTTTAAGATAACTAGATATACTAACATAAAATACTATATGAATATGTGTTATATTATTCTAGTAACTGCAGCAAGTTTTAAGATAATATTATATATTTATATATATATATTATTTATAATACCTATCAAATGATCTGAATGAGGTAAAAAATGACCTGAATGGCTCATTTAAAATATTTCTTTTTCTAAGTGTTCTAAAGCTTTCAAGAGTTAGGGATTTATTTTTAGTAAAAAAAATTGAGAAAAACATTTTTGGAAAGGCCGTTCTTTCTAGTATATATATATATATATATATATATATATATATATATTATATATATATATATATATATTATATATATAATTATTATATATATATATAAATATATATTATATATTACTAATTCACAGATGATATATATGTAAACTAGAAAGTTTTATCAAATTCGAAGTATTAATTAATTTTTAACTGAAATTATTATGTCGTTTTTAAATTTTAGAGTAAATGTTGAATATTTCAAAGCTAAGCAATTTTTCCCATAAAACATAAATTTTCATCCATCATTTTAATGATAAGGCAATTTGGGACGAGTTGGAAGAAACCTTTTGTCCATGGGGCACCTGGGAACTCAAATAGGGACCTATATACTTACTCCTTTGTTGCCCCCCACGCTCCCCTCCTACGAGAAGTGGGCGACCTGGAGATATTTCGCCACCACTGTATCCAAGTTGCGTCTAATGTTCGTTAAGTCAGAGCAGTCTAGTAAGAGATCTTTTGTGTAGTCGTTTGTCTGGGAGGAGCATCTTTGACAGTAGCGGAGGGTGTATTGTGGGTTTTAAATTTGTATTCCTGAAGGGAGGGATGGTACCCAGAGCTGAGTCGGACAGCATTACTCTCGTTTGGAGGTCCAAAATTTGTTCCGTATGGGATATTTCTGTTGGACGTGCCTGAACTCTGAAGTACGGTGTTATTGTGTTGGTTGGTTATGGATGTTTTTAATAACGGGGGTATATAGCTGTGGGGGGGAAAGGGTGTTGTATATGTTAGGACGGGAATTTTGCTATTACTTTTTTTTATGGCTATATCTGTGTTAAGTACTTTGTCTATTAAAATGTGACAGGGAATTGTATCAAATGCCTTGTTAAAGTCTATAGATATTAATAGAGTGCGAGAAGGTGTGGGAATTTGGTTAAAACCTGCAAGGATGTGTTGTGTTAAGCCTGTGTTCAGACAATTGGACAGGTAGAAATATAATGGATGAGGTATGTAGATGAGGCACAAGCCTAGAATAAAAACTTCTCTGAGAAGGAGGTATTCAATTTAAGTTTGGAAGAGCAATGTGTGTTAATGTAAGGAATGTAATGTAAGCAATGTAAGGAGAGTGACTCAATAGTTTAACGCCAAGAGAGAGATTGAAGAGTGATAGTGAGAGCAAAAGAGCTGAAAAGACGAAGGGTCCTATACTCTACACTAGATAATTAAAGAAAATGCTCAATGTGCTCTCAACTCCTTCCACGATTTTATTGGTTGCTTGTAAGATTTAAATAATAAAAAATCGAATATATCGTTCGTTCATAAAAATATTAGAGTATTCGAAAGAAAAAAAACCAAAACGACCGTAACAAGCTCAGATATCAGGACTAAACTAGACAATTATCTTAGAACTTCACCCAACACGGAAAATTCAAAATACTAAACACGAAAAAATATAGTAAAGAATCTTTAAAATTAAATTTACAATGATCAACTGGTCAATATTAACCAATACAACAAACAGCCTAGAATAAAAAACTGGAACAGATAAGATTTAAAAAGCTAAAGAGGTTCTGCAACTGCACAATCAAAAGAAATAAATATGTGCGTTAGATAATCAATTGAGATAAGTTAAATATGGAGATTTCGCAATCTACCCTCACCCTCCAAAAACAAAAAAGTTCAAAAAAAATGAGTCAAAACTAGATGAAAAAAAAAAAAAACAAAAAGAAATAAAACTAAGAAAAGAAATAAAGATATAAAATAAAAACCTATGAAAATTTCTCTCATTTTAATCTATCCCACATATGATGGGACGCAGGTGAAATAATAGTAATTTTTACCAGAACAGTCCAAACAACATAAAAAAAATCGTGAGTCCCCAGATAGATAGTTAGGTTAGTTTAGATTAAAGATATTATTAGTTAAAGTTACCGTTACTTAGAATAGTATAGATAGTATTAGTCTATAGTGTTAGTTAAGTAAGAATCTTAGATGTTAGGTATCCTAGTTCTATTTAGTTAGATTCTAGGTTAGGTAGTTAGGTTAGGTTAAGGTTAGTTAATTAGATATTAGGATCTAAGTCATTTCCCGTCGGACCCATATGATAATAGGTCTCTCATTTTCAACGGAGAAAAAAGTTCGTAGTGTTACTCGTAGGATACATTTATAACGATTACGGAATGAAAACAAAAAAGAATCCTGATAATCTGGAGTTTGAAATTTATTTTGAGGCAGCGAAAGCAGCTAGAACTACAGATTTAAACCCCAATATATTTATATATATATAATTAGTAGATATATATAATATATATTATATAATATATATATACGCCAACTATAGATTATAATAGCTTATATTATATATATAATATAATATATAATTGATATAATATATATATATATATATATGATAAGGGTATTATATATATCATGGGTGCGGAGGCGTTAAGAGTCTCTGAACTCGGCCCTACCCCAAATTATTCTATAATATTTATATCCCCTTCTTAGAAGGAACTGATATTTCATCAAGACTACAAAACACCATTTACATTTAAACATTTAAAAAATAGTTTCGCCCTTAAACTTGAGCTTTGAGGAAGAGCTTTGAGACAGCGATATCCTTCGCCCGCATCGAGCTACACAGTCGAAGTAAAGAGATCAAAGAAGTCAAGTTTTCTGAAAATAAAGAAATAACATACGAAATTTTTGTAGCTTCAGTCGTTGTGGCCCTGCTCGCTGAAATATCTCTCTCGCTCTCTCTCTCTCTCTCTCTCTCTCTCTCCACTCTCTCTCTCTCTCTCCGCTCTCTCGCCGCTCGCGCCTCCCTCATCCTCGCGCCACACAAAAGGAAAGAGGCCACTGAGAATAGCCGCATCATTTTAGTAATAAACAAGAACCACAGAGAGAACAAAACAATAGATACGAAAATAGAGCTAGCCGCGAAACAGGCGACCCCTCCCGTAAAAAAAAAATAAAAAACATACATGAAATAAAAACAATAAAGAAAAATCAATACAGAAGCAATGAATGAAACAAAATTGAAAGAAAGAATATAAAAAAAAAAAAAAAAAAACAGACAAAAAAAAGACACGTTGATGATGATTAAGATTGTCATTTAGGAAAACTAAAAAGGAGTTTCAGAACGTTAACAACAACAGTAACAACAGGAGGAGTGAAGTTAAATTTGCACAAAAGATTATGTATATATATTAAAAAGATAATATATAGTATAATATATATGGTTATACGAGTATATATATATATAATACCACCATTACTATATATTATATATAAAACAATTTTATTTATTTTTTTTACAGGTATACTAGAAAAGGGCTCAACAAGAGAGAAAAGAGGAGAGCGCGGGGGGGTGTAATACTCTAAGAAAAAAAGGAATAGGGAGGGATGTCATAAAAAAAAATGAAGAAATGTATGGCGTATATATAGTAGGAAGGTCTCATAGGTGGTGAAGAAAGCTAGATAGAGAGAGCCCCGAGCCTCTCCAGCAACAACCAAGTTTAAAAATGTTAACTGGACAAATTGACACTCTAAATTTTGAGCTGTAGTTTACAAAAAAAAAAATTTACCAGGAGTATCGACGAAACATGAAGAAGAAGAGAGAAACTCTTATTCGAGAGACATGAGAAGAAGGAGAGAGAGCCGAGTGGTGGTAATCAAGTTATGCTCTCAAGGTTTGATCGTGTATGATGAACATTCCGACACCATTTTTCTTCTTTTTCTGCTTTTATGATGTCATCTGGTGAGAGAGAGATGAATAAGGAAGAAGCTGAGCCGCAAAGTCTGAAGAATGATAGCCGAGAATCCAAAGAATCTCCAGCAAGATGTAGTTATTCTATTAGCTAAACGCAAGACATGCCCAGATTACTATGATGTCCGTGATGATTTACGGAGATGAGATGAGAGGAGAGGAGAGAGATAGAGAAAAGAAAGAGAAAGAGAGAGAGAGTCACAATTATAATTTAAACTAAAGAAGACATAATATCCAGACGCATAGTGCAATTTATACATACGAGAGTGCATGACACGGTAGCGAAGAGTTGATAGCCACAGAAGGAGAGATGCGAGACAGAGAGGAGAGTCACTGAAACGAGATCGTAGAGGAGAAGAGAGTATATACTAAAATTCATAGCTTGAGAAGTGAGATCGTCTGACATTATCACTAAAGCATTCACCTAAAAGCGATAGACTCAGGAGAAATAGTAAGTTTGGTGTAATGATTAGAATGCGTATGTTTGTATTGCAAAAATATCCGAAAAAATGCGACATAGGAGACGTTTTAAGTAGCCCACATACAAGTAAACCAAATTGGAGACTATTAATGGATATTAACGCTATGAGCTACTATATTAACTATTATAAAATAACCTTAACATTCTTAAATCTTCTAATCCTAATTTAGGCCCCACGTATGACAATCAAGAAACGCTCAATAACCATTTATCTATTCAGTATTTCTATACCTATACTTAATTAATTTAATCTTTTTATACTAGTTATATATATATTAAATTATATTAATAATATATTTAAATTATAATATATATAATATATATATAATATATACGTATATATATATACTTAATTATATATATTAATAAGTTCACATAGTTATATATTACCTTATATAGGTTCAAGCTTTCAAGCAAAGCCAAAGCCACACATCCATATTCCCCTTCAGTATATAAGCTACACACAGCATATCTGGATATAGAGTGGAAAATACATTAGCTCAAGAGATAATTCGCTGGCGTGGACAAATTTCATTAGAAAGATGAAAACAAATAAAACAACACAAAAACAAAACACAAAAAAAAAAACAACATCATTTCTCGAAAAACCTTATCAATCATCTAACCACATGGCCGTAGACACTATGTAACATTACATTTTTGCCGACGATCATTCTCCAAAAATGAGAATTATTTACCTAATTTGATTTTTAATTCGCAAAATTGAATACGAGTAAATATAAAATATATGAAAATTGTATAAATCAAGTACGATATTTGTAGACTTAACGTTCAATGCATTAGAAAGGCCTACTTTTCAGTTAATTGATTGGACACTTATAAGATCCCTGCTTAAACTTTTACATATCTACGTTACTTCTCTGACAAATAGCATTACAACCCATATTAAGATCTATCTTCAAGTTCTCAAGGTGTGAGCCAATTCTTTTTTTTTAACATTACAATAGTCAGGAGTTCATGAGAATTCACAGCGATCTACTCGCGCTCCCTTCACCCTCTGAGACTCTTCCTCACGGCCCTCCTTGCCATTATGTTCTCGTGTACATCATATCTTCTATTCATATACCATAATTAATTCAAATTATAATATAATATATTCTATCTGGTACCTATAACATCTCATGATAGACTAAATTAGTCACCGTTTGCAATATCTATAAAGTATATATGCTATATATATAGTATATATGATTATAAAAGACTCTATAAATTGGATACTATTTCTTATTATCTAATTTTCCGCCATTTTATCACTGATAACCACAATAGACCTTTGTCGCCCTACCCGCAGCGGCTTTCGGCGATCGTCATCAGTCGCGCCTCATACCAAAACATTACATTAGGCAATTTTTTATGTTTATGTTATCTATTTATTTCCATAGTTTTTATTAGCGTGTTATTTCTAACCAAAATTTTACAAGGATTGCAAAAATGTTTCCTTTTCCTGGTAGCTAATGTAGTTTATGAGATTATGACTATTTTTTTTTCTTTTACAGGATTCCTAGGTTAAATACTTGAGTCTCACTTTTATCTTACCAGGGATATCTACCAATGTGATATTACCACAATCATTTCCCTGATAGCACTGTAGGTTTGTGTAGATATGGGATGTGGCTCTTCTAGGAGGCTGGCCTATATACATATATATAGTATATATATTGAGTATTATATTTATATAATATTATGCACCTCTGGGCAATAATAAACTATGTTGGATAGATATATGAATCATATAGTATATAGTATACGTATTAAATACTAATGGTAGATGAAATATAAATCTATATATTAATTTATAATATTAAACAATATACTATATAACTATATATATATTACTACTTAATATATATACTATGTATAAGAGTATACCTATTTATTATATAGATAATTATCATGAGCTAATATATATATTAATACATATAAGATATATATATATAGTATATATCATATAATACTACTTATATATATATATATAGCAATGATTCTTAACTATTTTACATAAATATAATCAATATTAATATATATATATATATATATAATTAACCATATATATAAATAAACGAATTTATATAAATTATTTAATAGTTTAATACTATATTCAATAATGAATTGACTATCATTAAACCATCGCTAGTATAGTAATAGTAATCATATTATACTATACTAGTACCTATATAGCATAATTATTCACATAGAATATCAGGGTATATGAACTCTTTAATTCCTAGATATGAGTGGAGATACCTAACCTAATCTTTATAGGATACATTACTTCAGTCTGACGTGACAGGACACTTTTCCACCTTACCTATGATCATTTTTTTTCTCTCCTGTACTACTAGCACGCCCACTCACGTGTTGTTTTGGGTATATATCCTTCATACACCTAATTCCTGGACCAAACTACAGAATTCATCAGTAATCCTAGAAAGCGATCCAATTTAAATCTAAAATACATCTTTATGTACCTTATACCATAGTATAATCATAGATATTGCATGCATTAATAAGAGCACACAAATAAATAAATTATAAATTAATTATGTAAATTATTATAATATATATAAGTTTTATTTTAAATGATTTATGATAATATATTACAAATTATTTCAGAATCCCCCTTGGTAATGTATATATATATACTATCATAGATTGTAAATATCAGAGTCTGACTAATCCCTAACAAGGTTTTTTTTATATCTCGTCACTACATAATTACTTAATATGGATATCATCTAACTATTATGAAATCTAATGAAACTCCACATAATGTCTAGTTATTAGAATAATTACTTGTCATAATTTTATAATAGGTGATATATAATATCATATGTAATTTATTATATGTATAGATATATATATATTAATTTATTTAATCATATTTAATATATTAATTTAAATGTGTCTATTACATTATTATTAATGATAATTATATAGTAATATATTAATAAGAATATTATAATATAAATGTTAGCATAAATATAAGTCCTAATATGTACCATTAAAATATTAATGTAATATATAATAACAAAATATCGTTAATATATATATATATATATTTATAATATATATATATAGGTAGTTATAGAATGCGTGTAAACAAGCTGTCATCAATGCGGTTGTTACAAGGGGAAAAAAAAGAACAGAATAATTTATGATACACTGTATTGTATAAATTTCTGATTATAATTGTATTTCATTAATAAATTTATCAGATTTTTAATTTATACCTTTACTTTGAATTATTATATAATATTACTGTATATATATTATAGTTAAATTAATTATAAATGATAAAAAAAAATATGGTACTATGATATATGTCAACATGGCACATTCAAATAAAAATGAGTCCACAATACCATCAATTATATCTACATCAAAAAAAAAATGGAGGATGAAATGCAACTACGGAAATAGGAAATAAATACATATCGCTAGAGATTGTCTGGTGCCGGATTCTACCCACATCATATTCTAAGTGTTCTTGAAAAATGTAAACTGAAAAAAAAAAAAAAAAAAAAGAGAGAAAAACATTAATAGTCGTTAACGAGGCAGAAGGATGAAACCTAGCGAATAGGACCCTAACAAGCAGTTAAAAAAGGAATAGGACTACTATCCTCTTTGCGAATCCTGCGTTAAGAATATTGGATATTTAGTTAAAAGTGGTCAAAAAAAAATAAAAAAAATATAACCAAAAATTTTGTAATAATTAGTACCTGTTTGAGTAAATAAATGATCTAAGAAAGAAAGCCCTCTTAGAGACACTTTGGCACCTAATTGTTACGTACAGTTCTCCGAAATAGAAAATAATACTTTATCTATTAAATTTTGCTTTTTTTTTTAATCTTAAAGCGAAAGATACCTTCTATTCATATGGCGTAGATATCAGCCCGCACCGATGGCATGAACTTCTCGACGTGGTGGTCTGCTTGCGGTCACTTTAAGGCACCACGGCACTACTAGAGAAGAATAAATCTTGATTAAATGATCTTCATTAATTTTTGCTTTCTCATGAGGTGTGGACTTTTATTTAAAAAAATACATATTATGTTATACATACTGCAGGTATGAAGACATCTTACAGAGTTATAAGGAAGGTCGTAACAAAGTGTCTTATATATATAACTATACCTATCTGTAAATATCATTTTTATAAAAAGTTATAAAATTATAAACTCTTACTTAGAGAATAAATGCAAAAGGAGAAAAGTCTAAATAATTTCACAGCTTGCATGTTATATATTATAGGGGTGAAATTATAATACCATAAGGTTCTTAACCCACATGCATCCGTCATATATGATGTGACTCACAATCGAGTAACGGTAAGTTTCATATAAATAATGGATACAATGTGAGATCAGCCCCAAAATAAAAAGAATCAACACTTTTTTGTTCTTTATAATATGAAAGTAACATATTTTATATTTTTTGATACTAAAAAAGTGTTAGAGTTTTAAAAGTCAGCACCCTCTACACCCCGTCTATCCATAAACGAAAGGCGGGGCAGCGCAGGAGATCAAAAATAAAAAAAATTCCACTTATAACGATGTGGTAGCTATCATTATAGAGGAGCTGTACATAAAATTATGTTCTAGGGTCGAAGTATTGATACGTGCTCTCTATAATATTTTATTTTTATGTCCACCTGTTCTCGGGGCGCGAAGAAATATAGGAGTATTCATTAATCTGCCTGATACAATCTGAAGTGTAGATGTATATTCTAACTCCGGTCTAAAGTGATGTAGGGTGATATTCGGAGCGCCGCGAGATCACGGAGTTATAATCCCACAGCAGGGCCAGACGTTGTTCCTAATATTAATTATGCTAAGGGGAGGGCGGCAGCCAGGCGTGCGGGAACAAGACCCTAACTCAATCTACGTCCCGACCAACCTGCTTTGCATCCCCCGCCCAAGACCTCCGCACTCACCCAGTCTTAATGAAAGAGATTTTACAATGGAATATATACTTTTTAGCCACATTATTGATCATGAAATCAGAAAGCGGGGTTTTACAGGGAAGGTTGTGCGTTGAGGAAAACATCAAATTTGAATGCTCTCCTCGCCCCCTATGTTTGTGGAGGGCTTGGAGGGAGAAAAGAGTGTTCCTATCCCTCGTCTTAATCTTCTGGCCTGGATTTATTTATAATAGGCGCGCAGAAGACCACATTGAGCTCCTGCCACACCTAGAGAGTTGCACTCTGCGTCCCTTCCTGAGTACACACTTGGACTAGATATGGGAGGATACTTACAGCTAAGTAGTATAATTACAAAATGCACAGAATTACTAACAATCACCAAACATTTGGTAAATCATTTTGCTAATACTAGAACTAGTTCTATACCTCTTTACGTCTTAAAAGCGTAGAGTAGAATCAGTTGAAACGAGATTAAATGAAAGGTCCTATTTTGCTCTGTGATCATTATCTGTGTAACTTGCAATCAAGGTATACTCTTAACTAGTTGTTCAAATTAATCATAGTTTTTTGAGCAATCAACATTCTTTTTTTTCTTTTTATTCTGTATATTTTTCTATAAATTAAATTTCGATTCCGGATATCCGTGGAAAAATGTATTCCTTTCCACTGTAGCTATTGTTAGTTTTTTTAGATATGAGGATTTTTTTTTGATGCCATCCCTTATAACAAATGCGCACACATCTTGGTTAGATTTTTACAGATAACTCTTCAGAAGAGGGGACTACCGTGCTGAACAATCTTGTTTTTGATCCGAAGCGCATAGCCGATTCCGGTTGGCGTTAAGTAACTCTACCGTATTATAAATTATTTCGATTCTCGCAACTACAGTTCTGACGGATACTGTAACTTCCAAACCAGTGAAAACTTTAATTTCGGTATTAGCCAAATTAACATATGTTTTAGAAGCAGTCCATATCTGACTAATCCCATTTATAATCAAATCCCGAATCGACCGTATAATATATGAAGATTGTATAATAAAAGATACTCAGTCACACCTTTAGTGGGTTATAAACCAAGTGGAGTTTAATTAACATATTTAGAACAGTAATTCATCAGGTTGACTCTACGTATAAATATATGTGTTGAACCATATAATATTGAGACTGTATTGTAGTAGATGACATCTAAACAGAATAACTTATTAATCATTGAATTAACAGATAATTGATCTAAATATAGTTTGAACAAATTTTATAATTGTAGGCGCTCAGGATCCAAATGACTTAATCTCGATAACACAGTTACCGAGAGCACATAGAACGTTTTATTCCTACTAGAAGATCCTAAAGATATCCTTATGCATCTGTTAGCACATTCATTATATCTAAACACGCAAGCTAACCTAATTATATTATTCAAAAATTTTTAACCTCCATTGTATACAGAATGACAACGGTGCCCCTGAAGTATTCACAGAGTAATTCAACAAATATGAAAATATACACAAACATCAGCTGTAAATGGGCGAAATAAGTCGAGTAAATAAATTTATGAATGAACATATCCCAGCGGCAATGTATAAGCTTTTATTAGTATAGAATATTATGTGAAGTTTTGCCACAGGGGACTCTTAGGCTGGGACTTGATTGAAGACGCATATAGGAAATGACCTGCAAAGGGAGTACCTTTCGGAGGAAGAATAAGTTGTCAGCCTAACTGTCGCTATGCCCGCTCATGGAATCTCTTCATGTAAAACTGGTGAGGGGGTAAAACTGGTAACTATATTTAAACTAATGCCTAAATTCTATAACCTTATAATTTTATTATACTGAGGTTCATAAGTTACGGCGTATTGACTAAAGTCGTTTCTCAGCTAGTTTTATCTATATAGGTGGCGTTACGAGGACGTTACCCAATATCACTCACGTCTTGTATTGGTAGTCGATAAAGTGAGAGGGACAATGAGGTCGAGATCTTGAGAAAGAGTATGTTTTGGATGGAGAAGGTGCCTCCTAGCCCTCACCCCTCTATAGCCGTAGCTGTCTGTCCAGTCTTTGTTTCTCTAGATAAGTGGTCTTGAGGCCGAAGAAGTGATATGGTATCTCCAACCTGGCGGCGACCTCGTCTCTATGATCGCTTTCTTGGGTTTCAGCCGTCGGGGATCCTGATGTAATCTAATGACTTTAGCAAGATCTAACAAAATCGTTTAGAGCAGAAATGAAAGTTCAGACCACCTTCACCTCTTGTATAGTTATCTAATTCCCTTATTCAGGATATTACAATACGAGCGTCTGAAATATACAGATGCTCATATCAGAGTTCTTTCTCTGGGTGACTTACTACTCATGTATAGTTCTGCGTGTAACTGAAGCTATTATTACTTATAGACATGTGCATTAAGGTTTATTATACTCCATAGAAAACATACAAGATGGACGATAGTGTTGTGAAGATTATATTGCGCTCACTCACTAGACTACACTGGAACTAGTTCACAATTCCCATTGTCGGAACCAATTATATTTTATCAACAATAAATTGTTATGTTCTTATATTTTATTTATGTGATAAGAGTGTATATCTAAGATAATGCTCTGTCTCTGGTATTCGTGCATTAATACATAGATATGTTCTCTATATGTGAGAGACACTCACAGGCTCGACCTCGCGTCTTTCTGCCTCACATAAGATAAAGAAGAGCGTATCAGAGAAAATTAATTGCAGTTGATGATTAATATTATCTGAATTCGGATCAATTTTTTCTGATGTAGGTTTTACATTGTAATATGCAATTTTTAAAAGTCAGAATCTAGTGATACATAGCTTATTGTAATAATTGTGAACTCATCATAGCAGTTTCGATGAAATAGAAACCGTAGACTTCGTCCCCGAATGGTAAGTGAGCTCAACTTGGTAATCACCATGTAGTGAGTATGCATGTTTTTATGAATAATAGATGTACATCCTATGATCGCAGATATGATGCGTCTAGTTTGAGTTCTAGCTGAGTGTAAGAGCGCGAATAGCGTGTAAGTTTGCTCAATTTTTAAGTTCCCGAGCAATCTTTCTCATACGGGTTCTCTCTCCACTGTGAGTTTATAATTAACGCATCATAATTATTATACTATTATTATAGATGATTTATTTAATCACAATCTCAGATAAGGCTTCAATGAAGGATAAAAAACCTATATCGCTATAGTATATAATCCTAAATTAGTGTATTCTCACAGCTCTAAAGTAATCTCCAAGTATAACTGTTACAGAGCCTGATACGTCAACTGTATATAAACAGAGTTACCAGAGTGATTGGTCCAGTCTCCAGGCAAATAGAATTAGGTAGTCCGTCAAGCAAGTAGTCCAAATATAAATATTAGTCATTCTCTCTCATAAGTAACGCCTGAAAACTCTCCTAAATTGAACTACAAGAAGTTAATATATGTTAACAGAAGTTAACATAAATTAACATAACTTGATACTCCAGTGCCAGCTCTCAGGAGTTCATTTATAAAAAGAATAAAATAAGATAATAGATGCGGCCTGTTGGAACTAAAATAAATACCAGCCCAAAAGTTTTACCTTTCTCTGAATATTTATATTAATTTAAGATCTCTAAGCAGCTGAGACATAGACCGTTACTAGCAAAGGTGCGAGACCGATTGTATATATGTGAACTTAGACTATATATGTGTTCAAAGTTAGTGATCTGTCCAACTCGTAAATCGGATCATATTACTCATGTGTACTAATGGGCTGCGTCTGCCCCTCGGCTGATATAGATCTGGGGGGAAGCACCATAGCAGAGCTCGAGTAAGGGTATATCGTAGTAGTTGAGAGTTTCACCCGGTCCAATATGGAGACTGCGAGATAAGTGCACCCAGGATTTGCTCACCCGAGTCCTTAAGTGTAACCATCAATGGTGGGTCTCGACAGACTCCTCAGTTCTCAGAGAAAAGACTGCTAGGAGCATTTCGAGTCAGAGTAGTATAACACGGTCTGTGTCCTATAGAATTTATAGTTTCTGAATTAATAAAGAATGAGATTAGAATGACTTATGGCATATTTATAATATAAATTTAAATATTTAGAAATTATGTATAATTTAGGTATAAAAGTAAAAAATTAATGATTTATAAAGATTAATAATTTAATAGAATGTAAAATTAATATTGTTATATACAACAAATTATAATTAATAAAGAAACGAATTAATAAGCAGATAACATTGTTAAGATCATCAAGAATATAAATTGAAAATTAAATACCAATTAAATTGTTGACAAATGATTCATAAGATGTTTCGAACCAAATAGTAAGCAGCGTAGTGTGCATGAAGTTTCGCTGCAGCTGGAAAGTCTAGTCATCCTCACTGATCATTTGTCCACAAATAATAGATGGACTGCTGGTTACTCCGGTATTGGCATCGTGTTCCTATCTTTACGCTCGTGATTAAGTAATGTGGCAGCTTTGTAGAAGATATCCAACTCATAATATAAAGCAAAATCATTTGCACCATGAAAGAGATTGTTCCACTACAGTATTTGAACTTTATATTTTTTATTGTAATCAGAATGTTATTGATATTATAATTATTATATTAATATATGTAATATTTTTAAGTTAATATTTTCTATTATATTTTATTCTATATTTATAATAAAGGTAGGTTATCGATACCTATTAGATGAGACGGTTAATGAGGATCTATGAATAGGGGTAGGTATATTACGAAGTCACCTTAACCCGTTCTGTTTGTAAAAGCATGATGAAATTGACTGCACTACAATACTAGAAGAATATACACCAATATTAAATAGCATTTCAAATACCTTATATATAAAATATAATTAAGTTAGGTAAAATTTATATAATTTCTACTGTCTCAATATAAAAAAACACTACATATAAATTGTAAATTATAAAAACATCAACTTCCTGATGGGATAATTGGCACCTATTGAATCTCTACGCTCACTTTATCATAAGCATCGAAGTCGTTCAGTTTGATAAAGACACTCTAATACACACACGAAGAATTACACGAAATGAGCTGTAGGCAACGTCTACTTGCAGGTTTTTGCTCCTAATCGTAGAAAATGTATAATATTATATAAACTTGTATTATGTAACATACCTTATACTTAATAAAAATAGGAAAAAATATATAAAGTATAAGTTTCGGGACTTAAGTCCTTGGTTCTGAGTTTTACATTCAAAGAGACTCTTTTATTATATTAGTTTAAATATTTACTTCTCTAGATATAGTAAATCATACTGCTGTAGTAATTGTAGTAATCTTAATAATCTTAAAATTTTATTATAAGTAAAATTAATAATAATTTGTAATTATAGATAATGATAATTAAAATAATATATTTAGTAGTAAATAATTAGTTGTCTAATGAATAACTAGTTAAATATATAATAAAATTAACTTTTATTTTACTTTATATATTAAATATTAATCTTTTAATATAAACTTCAATTTTAATATTTATTACAACTGAACTTCGGAACAAATACTCATTTTTTAGAGGGTAGTAGTGAAGTAGAGTTATAGTAGGATATAGATAGGGACTCACGTTAATGGAAATAAGACATGAAGTGATACACAATAATGAAGCACTAACTAATCATTGATCCCCATTTATTTTATAGATTAATCTATGAGTCTCAACTGATGAAACACTGTAGTAGTATATAATTACTAATATATCGTTATTAATTATAATACTGATACGGAAATAGATAGAGCTGGAAATGATGTCCATTTATAAATATAGAGAAATCAAGGTTAAAATGGTGTTATCTATATAGATCATTGATGAGGGAGAGAGGTCACTAGAGATACTAGGAGAGTAAATATATGGAGCATAGGTATTAAACTCAAAAATAATAAGATATACCCTTTTACAATTCATAATGAGAACTTGACATAGCACTCTAATTTCAATAAATGTAGATTGATAATATAAGTTAGTATAAGTTTTATGTATAATTAAATAGTGTTTTGAGTGTAGTACAAAATCCCATTAACTCATATTACGGGTAATGACGTATAATCTCTACTAGATAATTTTATGGTATATTACTTAGACCAGGATAATATTTGGATTTAGCACACTCAGATAACCATATTTTTAACTATAATTATGGTGTGATGGAACTATGAGAATGTTAATTCTCCTTCCTCACACAACGAGACAATTAGTGGCGAAATTATAGTTTCTTGATTTATACAATACTATCTTTATAGAGATAACTCACCCTTGTATGAATATTATAACTACGTAATTACTACGGATGAGATACTCCAGTTAGGAAGGATACTCGAGTATCCCCTCAGTCAGATAATATGTTATCATCTATATAGATAGTTACTGCATCTAAAGAGAGTGTATAGATATTAAGTTAGAGCAAGCTTACAGTGACACAATATATATATCTTAAGAAGCGTACTATAATGCTGTTTCAATAGACTATGCTATACCGTATAGTTAAGAAAGTGATTAGTGTATCTATAGATAAAAGTGATCATTACCACGTCACACATCACCTAATACGCATATTTGTAGTATTTTTCATTTTTGTGGCAACAAGAGAGTTCACAATTCGAACTGTAGCGAGATGTAACACAATAGAAAAAGAGTCGTATTTCATGTATTGTGTTTATGTGATGCGGTCGGTGCATTAGAGAGATTATATCGATCGTACGCTGTTTAGTCTCATTTGAAGAAATGACTAGTTCCTTCACTATTAGTTACATGATTTATTATTTCTGTGTTGCAATGTGTACTCGTAGAAGAAATTGAGGAGGAGTGCCTCTCAGCACAGATGTGAAATATTAGAGTGTATTCTTCTCAGTGCTGAACAGGACATTGATTATAGTGTTTGATACTTCTTTTTCAAACTCATTAAAAGAGAGAGTAGTGCTGCGTGCGTTTATTGGGTTAGTTTAAATAAGGGAAACATTTGTAAAGTCACTACGTATATTATGGTGAGATTGACTGACTATATTATCTTAGATTGTCTTGATTATAGCGTTAAAAACAATAAGTATATGTGTTATCTTAGTCACCAGATTTATTTGAGAAATGGCAATGAGACAAGTGGACTTACGTCATAATGTTTAGATAAGTGAGTGAGTCTCAATATATTATGAAGTTATGATAAAGTTGTACCGTGAATATTACTAAGAGGTTGCCACCTATGCTCTAATATTAGATAACAATAAATTTTAATAGTCATCTAATATATGATTCATATAACACTTGAACCGAGTAAAACATTTGTTACCATATCGCGGAATTCAGTAAGCAAGTATAAAATTACATCAATATTTAGAGTGAAATACAGAGTTGACTCAAAATAATGAATAATAATACTACCTTACCCATCGTTATAAAAAAACGAGACTGCCCTGTCACTGACAGGAATTCCTAATTCATTCAAGTTAGTAACTGTACGGTGAGTGACCGATGACAGATACAGTGAATGCGCATAGTCTACATAGACCTATGTGATTTGTAGATGATCTCCAATTTTTAACCATGAAGATACATTATTAATTATAAATTAGAAGAAGTAATCTAAGGAGAGTTTAACTTAAGTATTAGCACTCAAGAGCAGTTTCCTCTGCAAACCGCTGCATGAGAGTGGAGTTAAGTGAGTAAACTAATAACTATACCACTGACCATTCCTCCTATCGCATATAGATATAGTTATACAATCATAATCATAATATAGTATAAAAAATATCTCAGTCTAAATAGATAGTAAAGTAATAAATTAAAGTTAAATCATTATAAATAATCGTACGTGAATGCACTATCGGCAAGTAAACTCCACAATAGTACTACAATAGATAGTATAAGTGCTTTACATGATGTTATCAACCAAGAGTATTAGCTTGCTCACATAAATGTAGTTAGTGATCGCAATAATTGTATATGGACAATATAACTCGTTCTATTCTTTATCCCGTAGTAATTCCAATTTAATAGTAGTAATATATAGTATATATTTCGACAAGAAAGCCAGATACTGACTCTCTACAGGACATTAAGTGATAATATTTATAAGTGCGATATAATTTGTAACCTTTTATTTTTCTTACCGATTTCAATGATAATACCAGGTTTGAACAGGTATCGTATTAACCGAATTTTATAATATTATTGTAGTTGAGTTCTCCTACTACAGTACTTGAATTCCCTTTATTCCCTAAGTTTTGAGGGATATGATACCTAAAAATAGTTATTAAGTTTTACATATAACATATGTCTTGCAGTCCATACATCTCTTGTATTTTCAAATTTTCCGCCAAGACTGATGACGAGATTACCTAGCAAAAAGTAATAAGTCTGAGTGAGCTCAAGTGAGGGTACTCCTATTGGCAACAAGCATCGTGAGTAATAAAGATAAAGCTTAGTGAGTATAGAGTAATAGATATATGACAAAAGGCGAAAAGAAAGCCTCCAAGCCTTACCGCCCCTCATCTATATAGTAATATAGATTACGCTAATTGATATTAGTAAGATACTCGTTATGACATATCTATGAAATCTACTACACTAGAGCTAATCAGTGGGTAACGTCAGTACGGATCAGTATAACTAATCATACTATGGTAAATATCTAGTCAAGTATGTAGGGTCATCCCCTGGCCCAAGGTAGGTCCACAACTCTCAATACCTCTCACGGTATACAACCCACCCCGCCAATTCTCTCCTATCAGCACCTTTCTTCTCGCCTCTTGCCAAACTCACATTTCTCTCCTAGCAATAATTACCTATTTAACATGTACTCATAATCTCACTTATCTTCGGTCTCCAGTAAAACGGTCGGTAGTTACCCGAACTACACTCACCATCATATATCATCCGCATATAACCAACCGTACTCTCATTTACTAGTACTCTCTCCACATGATCCAATACTCATCTCAAGTGAACTTTATACGGAGTACTAGTGTCCATAATTGTTTAACTCTCGACAATCTCAGTGTGTCTGTGTGGCAGTATAAGTAAGCTATCTCCATCTTGCTGCTCTTCCCCGCCTTTCTTCACGACGCACACATCTCGTGCCCCTAGATTCTTGTATCATGTCACTCTGACTTCTATTTAGCCTCTATTATATCTATACTCTAACATACCTAAGCAGCGACACCTACAAATACTAGTACGCATCATACTGCAATACGCATTTTTATTAACTTAGTATAGAGAATCTTGTAAGAGGATTAATGAGTATTATACTTCTGTATTCTCAGAGCCTCAATGTATGATTGTAGTACTGACTACTATATTGTGACTATAATAACTGTAC
>JABUQX010087553.1:0-2500 GCA_015478945.1 Trachelipus rathkii
TATATATTATATATTTTATACATATATATATATATATATATATATATATATATATATACCCAATGGGCCTCGTGTGGTCCGAGTAATAATGATTAACTTAATAAATATATATAATATATATATATATATATATATATATATTAATATATATATTATTATATAATATATATATATATATATTATATATATATATATGAATACGGGGTTGTAAACATAATTCTGATTCTTGATATCATAAACTTGCTGCTATAGAACAAATGCCGCTATAAGAACAACGAATTTTGTAATCGAAAAAAAAGCGAAAAAAAGTTATTCGGTATATTAAAATTATATGTTCGGAACTCGACTTACTGTGAAAATAAAAAATTATCATCGAATTAAGAACATAAAACTACAATAATAATGACAATTATTATAACTACAATATAATTATAACAAAACAATACTATAATGAATAAATAATAATATAATAATAATATAATAATTAATAATAATCATAATGAATAATAATAATATTATAATTAATAAAATTATAATAAAACAATAAAATAATAATAATAATAATATATAATAATAATAATAATAAATGAGAATAATTTTGTAGGAATAAGTTAAACTCTAGAGGTATAAGAATATACTTTAGAGAGTAACAACTTCCTTAAAAATATTTTATTCAGGGTTCACATTTCTGGAAGTCAGGGAAATCAGGGAAACGTTTTAAAAGATATGCTGAAAGTCAGGGAAATTCCAAAAATGTCAGGGAAATATTGTAAAATTTCAAAACATATGAAGATATGATCCATAGACCAAGTTACATATTTTTTATTTTTTTTTTTCCATTAATCTTTGTATAGATTGTTGAATGAGAGAATGTATTTGATAAGTGAATGAAAAGGATGGGCGAGGAATGACATTCCATAAATCTATTTCTATCCTGTTTCTTCTATTTTTAGTTCACTATTAACTACTATTCTTCCTATTCTGTTTCGTAGAAGTTGTTCCAAGTTCATCCTTCCGATTGAAGGTGATTGATATATGGATGTGTTTTAGGGACTGGTATGACTTATGACTTAATCTGTTTATTATCTTTTTCTTTTTTAAGTGGAAATTAAACTTTTTGAGGTGTTTTTTTTTTTTTTTGAGGTTTGAAGAAGTGATTTTTTGTCTTTTTGTGCAGTTGAAGGTATTTATTATTTATTTATAAAATGACTTCAAGCAAAAAAAAGCTTAACTTTAACGACCAGTGTTTGGACGTCAACTGAACCTTGTTTCATTTCTGTTCACAGATTTTACAATGTCTCGTATTTAATATTATGGAAAGATTTCTTAAGTCAGTAAAATACCTGCTACAACCAACAACTAAGTTTTTTGCCATAGATTTACGATGATAAAACTTGAATGCAGACTGTGCAAATCGAAAATGAAGAAAAAGATATTAGAACGTGTCCTCTAAGTACAAGCCTTTCCACTGGCTCTCATACATTGATCCTAGTGATAGTTTTTCATACCAGAACAAGGGAAACAGAAAGTTTGATTCTATTGCTTAGATGGCCATTGGTACACGGCAATACCGAATCACAGATTCTGTTGCTGATAAAGAAAAGCACTATACTCTACTTTGCAGTGAAGCTCATTCTAACCTTGAATTAAAATTCAAAATATTTTTTGGATGGTGATTGTCCTTCTAAGAGACTTGATGAGTTTTTTTTCTTCTATAGCACTTGAGAATCAATGTTATGCGGAATTGTGGCAAATTATTAAATTAGGACTGATATTTTCGCATGGAAATGCGACAGTGGAAGGAGGGTTTTCTATAAATTAAGCAATTTTAGTTTAGGATCTGAAAGAACATAGTCTGATTTCTCAAAGAACAGTGCACAATGCTATAAGATCTCATGAAAGTATCCAAAAAAGTTCCTATCACTCAAAAAATGTTGACAATTGTAAAGAGCTGCCATAGGAGATATGAAGAAATTTTAAGAGTAAAACGGAAAGAAAGAGAGAATAAAAAGGGTTTTGTTTGAAAAAAGAAATTATCCATACAGATAAATAAACTTGAAGAGCAGAGAAAGATTTAAAACTGAAGGCTTTAACAGAAGAAGACGCTTATAAAATCAAAAATTCAAATGCTTGAGAGAAAAAGTTAATCTAAATCTCTAAATTTAGAACTTTTGTGATTACAGTGGACGCTATTCACCTAGGCTATTAAATGTAAGTTTTAATTATTTTCTTTTTTTGTATACATTAAAACGGTTTTTCTTTTGGAAAAGAATAAAAATAATAATGTGCTTTGGACGGCTATGGGTAAGGTATAGGCATTATTAATAAAAAAAATTTTTTTTTCTAAAATTTAATGATTTGATGATGAGCAATTTCTAAAGTAAATTTTAATTTCATGATGAACTGAGTAAATTACGCTGGCAATAATATTAATAGATATTTTATACACCAAAATAACGAACACGCTGGTCAAGGGAATTTGCCAGGATGTTGGTCAGTG
>JABUQX010087553.1:5000-10000 GCA_015478945.1 Trachelipus rathkii
GTACAAGTACAAGTACAAGTACATGGTATTAAGTACAAGTACAAGTACTTTATGAAAACTTGCATATATATATCATCATCATCAGCATCATCATCATCACCACCCATCTTCTCTCCCCAAGACTGGAGGTAAGGTGCGTAACATGCACCGGAAACAGAAAAATAGTAGAAGAATATGAAGCAAATATAAAAGAAAGCCCAGCCTTACCGCCCCATTTATACTAATTAGTGAGAACTCGTTGCAGTCAGAAAAATCTATCCTAGAGCATCACGGGACCACGATGGACCCTCACTATGACATCTCGTCAATGTGGGGTTCATTCCTTGGCCAAGGTGGGCTTACAACTACACTCCTCACAAAACCCCACCATTCATCCTGTTATGCACCTTTCTTCTCGCCCCTGCCAAACTCACATTTCTCTCCTACAGGCATTCCTTTTCTGACTCAATCCACTTTTTCTTCGGTCTCCCAGCCGGTCGATTCCCAACACACTCACCACTATACATGCTTTTAACCAACCGACTATCATCCATCCTTTCCACATGACCAAACCATCTCAACGTAACTCTTATTTATTCTCGTCATTTACCCATATATAACACCAAACAATCTCTAATACGTTCTTCCTCATTTTATCATTTCTTTCACACCTACACGTCCCTAAGATTGTTCATATGTACACATTGGTAATAGATCTATACCTCTTATTTCAGACCATAGTCCCACTACTATCCATTAACACGGGTAACAACATAACCCTCATGTAAGACCCTAGCGCACTCAAGACTTAGTCTTTTACACCCACCACAATTTAATTGCACGCAGCCACAATTAGTGCCATTCACAGCAACTTTGATACCTACATCTGCATGCATCGCGCTTCCTTTCATTAACATATATCTAAATATTTAAATTCGGACAACTTTTTCCAGCTGCTCACACATCTACTAACTTACAACACCGGAGGATTGTCCTCACTCACAACCAAATAACCTTACTCTTATCTAGTTTACTTTCAACCCCTCCTTTTACACACACCCCACCAAATCTCTCTACCAGTCATTCCCTAAAGTCTCCTTCAGATTCGCTCAACAAAACCAAATCCATCCTATATAATAGGTAGGAACCCTCCCACTCTCTTCCATTCTTAATCATTCTAACACTATCCCTTGTCACCCTACCTCTAATTCTTTCATAACATCATCCATTATCTAGTTGGATCGCCAAGGAGGCCATAGCACATCCTGTCGTCACTCCTCTATTAATATAAATTCACTTCGACTCTTATTTATTTTACAGCACGTCTTCAATTATCGTCATACATACTTTTGATTCCATTCAGAAACTTACCACCAACACCATATCACTAACCCTGCCATAGAGCTCCCTATTAATCCTATTATACGCCTGTTGCAATTCCATAAAAGCTAAATACAATTTATTCTCCTCTCTCATTTTCCCAATCATTTGTTTCAATTTACAGATTTGATCCCACATCTTCCTACCACTTTCTAAAACGCAACCCCTTGTTTTTTTTTCCTTTACCAAAAAATCCCCTAAAAAGTTCTCTTCAGTAATTCGACGCACTCTTTCGACCAAAATAAGAGCATATATCTCTCTACAACACTCAATAACTAATTACCCTATAATACTTACAGTTACCTTATCCCCCTTATCCTTATATATTAGGGTACTACTATTACTGCTCGCCTCCAATCCCTCGGAACTATACCACTCCATAAAGCTTTGTTAATTCAACTTCCAAATGCAATTAATTCCAATCTCGCCTATATATATATATCTATATATTATATATATATATATATATATTATATATATTATATATACTAATATATAGTATATTTATATATATATATATATATATATTATACACAATACATAGAACTTAATCATTTCCTGAAAAAAACACAATATCCACATAGCTATATAAGAAGCCTCCCTCGCCCAAAACACCCCTCTCCCCACATTCTATGGTTACGATGCCATATATTCCCCTGCCCAACCTCCTCACCACTCCCTTTTAACACTGATCCACAACAGCATACCATTTCATAATACAACTACTAACACTTCCACACCACTCCCCGCCGCATTAAATTAATCCAATCTTGTTCCATACTCCGCTGAACAAGACCACCTACAATCTTCAACTTTTATATTCGCCACCCAACCACCCCAAACCCGCCCCAAACAACCTCACCCCCCCTATCAACAATAGCTACATACCAAAATCTCATCCTTGGAGGCGACCTAAATTGCCCACCACACTGCCTGGTACGAAGACTACCCTCTGATCCCCGGGCAACCATATCCTTATGATTGGAATCCTGAATATCCTTCACTCAAAAACTCCCCAGAATCCCATCCTCCAAGCCAACCAATCCCCACCTCACCAAGTACGTCACATTTTGTTCCCTTCCCTACATCACAGACGAACCTGGACACAATCCGACCTACAATCAGACGCATCTCACATCTCCCTATCCTCTATCTCTGACCACTCCCCCCACCAAACTCCAAAAAAAAAAAAAAAATTACTAACTACAAAAAAGCTAACTGGACAGAATTTAACTAACGCATATCGAATCCGCATATAAACCCTACACCCAATACATACTAACAACATTAAACAACCTCATCATTCATTTAAAAACAAATCATCAATAGCCAATCTCTACATACCTAAGGGCCACAGAAAATCCTACAATCCTAAACATTAACCACTAACCAAATAACTAACCTAAACACTCAGATCTCTAATCTCATAACCATAACAACTACCTAAAGTTTACAGAATACCTCAAAACAACCATCTTAGGCATAGATAATAGAACCTGGCAGTTATCAAAAATAACACTCACAACAACCCACGCCCCCTCCCTCACACGAATATCCATCCTTGGCCTTTGACAACTCCTCTTCCTCCAAAACAACAGGCAGACAGCTCGCAAAACACTACGCTAATATCTCCCGTAAACCTACTCTCCCCATTAATAGGTTAACAAAAAAAACAACTCAAAAAACTTCCCTCAGATCACAACCCTCCACCTCCTTTTACAACCAACATGATATCAGAGACAATCAAAACCCTTAAAAATTCACCAGCAACAGGACCAGACTCAATCTCAAACTTCCACCTGAAACACCTAGGAGGAAAAGCAATTCTCCTCATCACAGAAATCTTTAACAAATCCTGGAAACTCAATTATATACCCCAATCTGGAAACAAGCATTCATTATCCCAAAATTGAAACCTAAAAAAGACCCCAATTCCCCAACCTCCTATCGCCCAATCTCTCTTCTCTCCACCATCAGCAAACTGCTGGAGAAACTAATATTAAAAAAAAATATCCCCACACATCACCCTCCCAGAATTCCAACATGGATTTAAAGGCAATCATTCAACAACAACAGCCCTCACCTCCCTCACACAACACATAATTAATGGCTTCAACCAATTCCCATCACACAGATCCATACTTACAGCCATCGACATTAACAAAGCCTTACACTGTCCCCACATATATCCTTATACAAAAAATTCTTCAATCCCCTCTAGAAAAAATGACAAAAAGTGGCTTTCAAATTTCCTTAACATGATATGCCAAAGTCTCCTAAAAACACCTCTCAGCAGCTCCATCAAATGCAAAACGGCGTACCACGAGGGCGCCATTCTCTCTCCACTTTCCTCTTCAATCTCTTTACAGCAGATCTGCCACCCCTACCAACCAACCACCAAACTAATTACTTAAGCAGACGACATCAGTCTCATTTCCCAACATCCACTTGTAAACACAGCCACCCAGCACATACCGCAAGAATACCTACATTATTAGAAACTTGGCCTACTCACCAATAGAATTGACAGCTTCCCCGCCACTTAAATCCTCCATACCCTCCTACTAACGCACTGACCCGCCACAATCTCATTCCAACCATAGTCTCTTGAACAACAACCCCCTTCCCCTAAACAAACCCAAAAAAATATTAGGACTCACTTACGACACACATATGACTTTCTCCCCACACTCGACCAAATTACTTCCTCAACCAACGGGGAAATTAAACAACCGCTCCGAACTCTCTCCCAACAGCAACTTCAGCGACAGAGAAAACATACCCTTACGAAATCTACCAACACTCCTTCAGAACTAATATAACTCATGCTCCACCGCATGGTTCTCAAGCACTATCACAATCCAACTTAATAATTTGCAAGTTACACAAAAAACACTGCCCTTAGAATAATCACTGGATGTACTAAAACAACCCCCATCCAGCATTTACATGACGAGACAGCATATCCTTCCATCCCTACCCACTTGACATGGTAGGAACAAATTTTTCCAGAACAACAACTCATCAACCCATGCCATGCCACCAAATACTCTCGAACCCCCCCCGCACGCGACAGACTAAAAATCCCCCCGCATCCTCACCAGTCCAAACTTTATAAATGAATCTACAACAACATTCCTCCCGCCACCCCCAAATAGGCCCTTGGCTCTCTCATATCCATCCAATTAACTAACAACTATCTACAAAATGCGCCCCAATAAACAATTCTATTAAACAACCCTCCCCAACATCTCCCCTACAGAAGAATCACTGTCCCGAAGAGACCAAATAACCTCGCCCGGAGCAGATCAGGCCACCACCCAAATCTTATGCAATATAAATTCAGATTCAAACTTGACAACGTTATATCCCCTATCTGCACTAGATGTCGTATATCCCCGGACACAATGGAGCACTTCCTTCTGGAGTGCCCCGCCCTCGACGCTCCCCGTACCACCTTTGCTGTGACTTCTATTCTTGACCTGTGGAACCGCCCAAGAGCTGTGTGGCCGCTTTCTGGAGGCGGCTGTGGCGCCTCCATAAGGTGGGCCAGGGGCAGAAATGTAATATATTATATATATATATATATTATAGTATATATATAATATATAATATATATAATAATATATATATATATATAT
>JABUQX010087553.1:15000-20000 GCA_015478945.1 Trachelipus rathkii
GACAGTCTATAAAGGACCATGCGGCTTCTTATATTATTTTTATTTATTATGAGTTGACTGGACTTCTAGAGGGGTCAATGCGGCTTCTTAGTTAATTATTTTTAATATATTTATTATTATTGGTTGACTGGGACAGTCTAGATAGGCACCTACGGCTTCTTAAGTATTATTATTATTTAATTATTTATTATGGGTTGACACTAGGAAATTCTAGAGGGGCCAATGCGGCTTTTAATTATTAATTTTATTGGTTGACTGGGGCAATCTAATAGGACGCAATGCGGCTTCTTAAGTATTATTTCTTATTTATTATGGGTTAACTGGGACATTCTAGAGGGGTTAATACAGCTTCTTAAATATTATTCTGATTCTGACAGGGCCGGATTTACCTATAAGCTAAAAAAGCTATAGCTTAGGGCCCCGAGGTATAGGGGGGCCCAAAAATTTAGATACGAATAATAAAATAAGAAAATTATATAAAATTATTATGATATATATATAATATATATATTATATATATATATATTATATATTATATTATATATAATTATATATATATATATATATATATATTATATATATATATATATATATATATATATATCAATAAGATTAAGAACCTTAAAAATACTATCTCTCCCTCTCGCACACAGTTTGCTGCCAGCGATCGTAAGATTTTTTTCTAATTTACCTTGCCAAAGCAGCCAAACGTACCAATGATGCTGCCTCTTTTTTTCAATAAATGATTAATTAATTATTTTTTTTTTTTTTTTTCTTCATAAGTATGTTTTGTCTCTGAATTCAAAAAATATATTCATTGCGTGAGCGTAGTTAGGGCCGGATTATTTATTTATTTATTTATTTGAAATATTGGCAACTAGATTCTTATCGTACTTACGTCTTGCTGAAAAAGTAATGAATAAAATCTGATCTGATAAGGTGATTCTGTGTTAACGTTTTTTTGAATGTTTTTAAGTGTTAACTACTGGTTACCCTTTCTTTCCCTCATTAATAATTTTTAATATTTTTTTTAACAATTTTTAAAGCATTTTCGTACTTTTAGGTGATACTAACAAGGCGTAAAGAATTAGTTACATAATTTTAAATATCTTACGCAGGAGCTACTTGTCAAATGCTAATTTGTAATGAGAGAAAAATATTTTCAATTTAAAAACCTAAATCCATTTCATTATATAATATAATATATAATATATATATATAGTATTATAATATATATTATATTATATTATATATATATATATATATTATATATATATATATATATTATATATATATATATATATATATATATATATATAATATATATATAATGATATTATATATATATATATTATAATATCTTATATATTATATATATATATATATATAATATTATATATTATATATAATATATATATAATATAATGATATATTATATAATATATATATATATAGGTCAGCCTCTAGAAGAGCCTCAATCCATATCTCAAAACTAAACAGCTACGGGAAAGGAATACATGCTGGAATGCTGGCAATTCTAGTGCGGCAAAATGTAAAAAAAAAAATATATATAATATATATTATATTTATATATATATATATTATATATATATATAATTATATATATATATATATATATATATATATATATATATATATATATATATATATATATATTATATATATATATATATATATATACAAAACCTACAATAGCTACAGCGAAAAGAAATACATTTTTTGGAATCCTGGTAAAATTTTGGATAGGAAATTGTAAAAAAAAAAAAAAAAAAAAAATTAATTGTTAAATAATTATATAATATGTTGAGAGCCTAATTAGAAGAATTTTATTGTTACTTGTTAAAATAAAATAGACTTTCTATTAAATTTGCCTTTTTTTTTTTAAACTAAGAATACCCAAGGGTATACCGCATGATGGCAGAGTGGAGTCTCTCGGCCTCGAGGAACTACGGGGTTAGGACTAATACCTAACGGGGTATGGAACGTCCCCCCCTGTCTTCCGTCGGCTCGAGCCCCCTAAATTGCCGTGTAATACCTTTACAAATAATATTATATAAACTATGTCCCAGCACCCCCCCAAAAAAATAGCCCAATTTTTATGTAAAATTTTTTTTTTTTTTTTTAACATTTTCCTAGTCCAAAATTTTACAAGGATTTCCAAAAATGTATTTCATTTCCCTGTAGCTTTTGTAGTTTTCCGAGATATGATTTTTTTTTTTTTTTTTTCTACAGTTTTCCTCGGTAAAATTTTGCCAGGATTCCCAGCAATGTATTCCTTTTCCCGGTAGCTGTTGTAGTTTTTGAGATATGGATTGTGGCTCTTCTAGAGGCTGGCCATATATATTATATATATATATATATATATATATATATATATATATATATATATATATATATATTATATATATATATTATTCATATATATATTATATATATATATATATATATATATATATATATAAAACCATGAACATGATAATCTGACACATCAGGATCTGTACGACATAATATTTAATGATCATGTCCAATCAGCATTACCTAATGTAGAATCAATTCTGAGAATGTTCCTTTGTATGATGATTACAAATTGCCATGGAGAAAGATCCTTTTCTCAAATGACGTGGATAAAAAATGAATTTAGAACTACAATGTCTCAAACTAAATTATGTTACCTGAGCCTCATGTGCATAGAAAGCAGGGTTGGGGATTTTTTGGATTTTTTTTAGAAAAAAATCAATTTTTTGATTTTTGGATTTTTTGGATTTTTTGAGAATCGTGACGTCACGCGAAATATAATTTGTAAACAAACTTTTTTTTTAAGTTCGATTAAGTATTATTTTTAACCCTAGGCCCTATATCTGAGTTCAAAATCTTAAAATAGGGCTTATAGTCTATGACACAATGAAACAGCAACACTAAAGAGTGTTATTTGTAATAATGATAATATATTACATCAGAAATAAAAGAAACATGTTTGAAACATGATCTTTTGTTGACATTTTTATAGTGTAGAAATTTGAAACAGAGTAGCCTTGCTCTGATATTATTATTCTAATTTTTTATTTCTATTGAAATTAAATCACTTAAATATCCAAAAAAATTAAAAAATATATATAAAAAAGCAAAAAATCATGATTTTTTGGAGCAAAAAATCAAGTGAAAAAATCAGTTGAAAAAATCAATTGATTTTTTCTGTGCCATCCCTAATAGAAAGTGACAAGCTACGCAGTTTATCATTTGATGACATCATCGGTGACTTTGCTTTGTCAAAGGCAAGAAAAAGAATATTTTAATGTAGATCATGTTTGCGAATTCTTGGAAGGTCAAATTCTCCCTATATATATATATATATAATATATATATATATAAAAATATATATATATATTATATAATATATATATATATATATATATATATATATATATATATATATATATATATATATATATATTATATATAATAATATTATATCTTATATATATAATATATATATAAAGGGGGGCCCATTACCTTCAATAGCTTAGGGCCCCCTCAAACCTAATCCGGCACTGATTCTGAATAATAATTAAGAAGCTGCATTAACCTACTAGAATGTCCAGTCATCCTATAATAAATAAGAATAAAACCTACCGCATGGTCCTATTTAGACTGTCCAAGTCAACCAATAAAAATTCATAATTAAAAAGCAGTATTGGCATAGTAAAAATATTACTAGTATTTCAATCCAATGTATAATTTTCGGACCATCTTGTGTGTGTGTGCCTCGTACAAATTTCCTTCCTCTAAAATAATATTTATAAAATTATCATTAAACGCAGGCAAAAATTTATTTTTTAAAGTATCTTTTTAGTATTTATCGTGGTAAAAGTTTTTTTTAAGGAATTTAATATATTTTTAAAAAAATTTGTTAAATTACTTTTTGTTCGAACACGTCATATAAATGTTACAGTCCGAATTATATTTTTTTTACATTTTCCGGTTTATATTATTAACCAATCAAAACGCTTCCTGCCAATGACGTAAGCATAGAAATTAAGCCAGAAAGCCATTAGGGTGAAGGTAGGGATTCCCGATAGTCAAAAAAATAACTATCAATTTATCGATGAAATATCGATATATAAATATATATATATATTTATATATATATATATATATATATATATATATTATATAAATATATTTATAATTATATATATATATATATATAATATATATATATATATATATATATATAATATAGGCCAGAATCCCGAAAAGGCCAGGCATGTAACTAAAAACTAGTCGCGTAGCGAAATAAATATCAATTTTATTCGCGGAGACATTTTTACCGCAGAAATTAAAAAAAAAATTAATTTATTTCACAGGTTTGTGCTAATTAATCATATTAATATTAGTAAAAAGTGAAGGCTCTGATTGACTTGAAAGACCTTGAAAGCCTGCAGTCTCGGGAGAACGGGAGAAAAAGTTGCCAAATGTCGCTTATAATATAATTGGAAAAAATATTATTTTTTTTTCTTTTTATATCTCTTAGGGGGTTTCGAGCCGACGGAGGGACAGAGGGGGGACGAAAGTCCGCCCGTCGTCCCAGGTAGGTCCGAGAAACCGACTCTCTTTATGTTCTTGTTTACCGTGGGAAATATTCTTTTAGTGAAAAAAGAAAAAAATTCAAAATTTGGCAACTTCCGTCTCACTCGGGAGAAAGCCGCATCTTCGATTTATCAAAAAACTGTAAATTTTTCATCAATTTTTAACAATTTTAATTTTTTTAAAAAAGCGCGTTATTTTTTTTTATTTTTTTTTTATTTCTGCGGAAAAATGTCTCCTGATTATAAAATGATATTTATTTTCGTGTACCTGTTATAGTTTTTTTAGTTAACATTCCTGGCCTTTTCGGGATGCTGACCCTAATATATATGTATATAACCAACAACATACATATAAAGCATTAAATTTAGCTTTAAATTTTTGAATTTTAAATA
>JABUQX010087553.1:30000-40000 GCA_015478945.1 Trachelipus rathkii
AACAGTCCTTATTATGGTAGTGTTCCACAAGGAACTATACCTACCCTTAATAACCCTTATTATGGTGGTGTTCCACAGGGAATCGTACCTATTCCTAACCACCCTTATCCATACCATGGAGCATGGCCTGGATACCATTATATGCCTCAATCGAATGGAGTTCCTCTCTATCCATTCAACTTATTTTCAACGGTCTTTCCAGAAGTGCCTGAAGAGTTGAAATTATTCGGTAAAAATTTAAAGACTAAGGTATGGCAAGGTATTAGCACCGATGATTTTTTATCAACCCTTCATGAGAAGCTATGCATTTTAGGTGAATTAAATGAAAGCCAAAAGATTTCATTTGCTAAATTCATAATATCTTCTAGTTTAGAAAGCGAGGCCCGAAGTTACCTCTTAAAGGACACGAGCTTCTCCAGATGTACAAAGCTGGAGGACTTATTACAATTAAGAATTTTCCTCCAACCAGACGATCAGTGCACCGTTTTTGATCTCTTGTTACAGTTTATGGAGTACAAACGGGAAAGAGATTCGACTTTATTCTGGAGTTAAAGAATAAACTTTGGGAATATCAGAATAAATTGCTTGATATCGACGAAGAGGCTGTGTACACATCTAAGCAGATAAACATCATGGTTACTACCAAGATACTACAAAATGTTTCCGAGAGGAGGGATGGAGAAAGGTTGAAAGAGAGAATACTCCGTGTGTTCGACGCAAATTTAAGTTTAGTAGAATTGTTGGAAAAGTTTGCACAAATTTCCAAAGGAGCTTTATTGAAAACTGGTCCGAAAAGACAAATGGAGTATCGTACCACTAAAGTGTTTTTGGCCAAAGAAGAGCCCAAAGGTAGGCAAAAGACTGAGTACAACAATTCTTATAAAAAAACAAAAGGATCCTTCCCCAAACAGAAGTATGAAGTTAAGAAAAGGGAGGAGGTGAAGCCAGACAACACCTTTCGAAAGAAAAGAGAGGAGGTGAATGCAGAATACGTCTCCCGAAAGAACAGGGGAGTTCTTAAAAGAATGACCGACCAAGAACTAAAAGAATATGATTTTTGTTTCTCATGTGAGGCCGTCGGTCACCACTCGCGAACCTGTAAATGGGAATTACTTTCTGTCGTTGTTGTAGGAAGTACCACAAGAGGCGGTCTACAGCCAGGTGCAAAGAAGCCCCTCCATGGTGGCCTTCGTCAGAGTCTGACCAAATGGTCATTCGGTTTAATAGTGCAGAAGATTTGGAGAAGGGTTTGAAGGCAAAGAGATGGGAACTTCCAAGCGTGGAAAAGAAAAGTCAGAGAACCTTCTCCAAGAAAAAAGAAGAATACAGGTCCCGAGTAGGGAATGGAAAGAAAAACACAAGGGTTTATGTAGCTGACAGCCAGTTAAGGGACTCTGAGTTGAGTGAAGAAGAAGAAGATGAAGAAATGACCCTTGAGAGAGAGCCCTTCCACTCAGACGAAAATGCTGATAAGAAAAATTTTCGTCAAGAGGCAAAAACAGGAGGAATATAAGAGGAAAAGATAATGGTCAGGTATTTAGCCGAGAAATAGATAAAAGAGTAGCCAGTACATTCTTTCAGGAGAGCGTCGATCGACCTTTCAAATTAGGCCATCACTTTTACACTAATGTCTACCCTGCCCCTCTCTATAGGAGATAGGGAGGTAAAGGTGTGCGTCTTACTTGACTCAGGATCGTCCATCAGCCTTGTCACTCCGAAGAGGCTGAGAGAGTTGGAAAAAGAGGGAAGTTTTAAGGTACCTCTTCATGCAACATATCTCATAGTACAAGGAGTGAACAATAACCCGACTAAGTTAAGTGGAGAAGTCCAATTGTTTCTTAGAATGCACGAAAGATATTACCTCACAACGTTTCAGGTGAACGAAGTAAAAGGTGAACCTAGTTGGGATGTGTTACTAGGTAATAATATTCTCGCTAATTTACCTATAACCCTAGATTTATTTTCTTCTAAAATGTCCATTAAAGAAGGTAAAGTGGTGGACATTCCTGTTTTTGCCAAGCAAGGTATGTATTTAATTAGGGAATATACAGATGGGGGTCTCCGACAGATATGAGATCCCGCTCTGTCCTAAAATTCTGCAAGTAGGTATCAGTTACCTAGAGGGAAAAACAAGAGTTTCGAGTTGAACGAAACCTTCCCTCACCAATCAAATGCGGATGGGGGTCTCCGACAAAAAAGAGATCATACTCCATCCGCCAATCCTTCAAGTAGGCATCAGTTGCCTAGAGGAAAGAGAGTTATTTTCGCATTGAATGAAACCTTTCCTCCCCAATTAGGTAGTGTGATAAAAGGAGCGGATTTGGAGACGAAAGATACTCACCCTTCTACTTATCATAGTTCCGGGAATCAAGGAGCTAGGCCAAAGTATAAGCCCACTTCTTCTAAAATAAAGGAAAATTTGAGTCAAACTGAAAAGTTAAAGATTTCAACGAGCCTTAACCATACCAAAGATGCTTAGTTGATGCTCGATGAAGAAATCAAGATTGACTTAAGGGGACGCTGCGCGTAAGGATTCCTAACAACACTAATGTAATTTTTTTTGGATAAATTATAGACCATTCGAAAGAGGAAAGATTTCTCGACAATATTTGTTTTCATTACATATGCAAAAAAGTGTTTAGATTTTGTGTAATTTCTTCCCAAATATCATGAATCAGCATTTTTAACATTTTTAGTCAGCAATTTTTAACAGTGAATTTCTGCTGAACTACAAAAGATTTTTGCAAGCGGATTTCACTGAAATACTTTGCCATAGGCATATGTTTTATGAAATAACTCACAAATAGTACAATAATAGGGGGAAAAAAATTTATTTTGATTTTTTTGCTAAATCTCAACTTTTTTCCATAAATTTAAAAGTTTTATGAATATTTAAAGTTTTATTTTAACGAATCATACATCAAAACTTAGTTCAATGTATACAAAATTGAAAACAAAAAAAGAAAAGTATAAAATAGTTTTGGATTTTTTGTTATACCCCGAGATAGCAGCTCAATGTAAAAAAATTTTTTTTAGTAAAAAAGTCAAGAAATTGAGCTGTGAGCAGTGGCAAAACCGTTGGGTATACAACAAATTTATATAAATGAAAAAATGTGTATCTCGCCAATTTATACAAGCTGTAAAAATTTAATTCTAATCACATGAATAGTAAAAAAGTTATATGCCATCAATTATTTGAATTTTTCTTTTTTTCTTTTTTTTTTGCAACTAAAAAAAGAAAAATCGCAATAACTTTTTTATTTTATATCCGATTATTACGAAACTTTCAGAGCATGCATAATTGGAAAAGATACACATATTGTGTTTGGATAAATTTTTTTGTATACCAAACGGTTTTGCTGCTGTTCATGGAAAAACCTAAATTTTAAAATGTTTTCTCATGAGCAGCAGTAAAACCGTTGTGGGTACAGAAAAGTTATCTAAATAAAAGATGTGTATACATATCATCAAGTTATAAAAGCCATAAAAATTTCATTCTTATCAGATGAATAATAAAAATGTTGCATGACAACAATCATTAAAAAAAATTTTGGCAACTCAAAAATAAAAAACCATGAAAACTTAATTATTATTTATACGATCAGTTTGAAATTTTCAGAGCATATATAATTGGGAAGGTAGACATTTTTTGTTTAGAGAAAATTTTTGTATGCCCAACAGATTTGTCGCTGCTCATGGGAAACATTTCAAAGTTTTCTCGTGATCAGCGGCAAAACTGTTGGGCATACCAAATATTAATCTAAATAAAATATGTATATCTTGTAGAGGTACACAAGCTGTGAAAGTTTCATTGCAATCGAGTAAATATTAAAAAAGTTACACGCCACCAGTTCTAATTTTTATTTTTTTTTTTGCTAATAAAAAAATTCATGATAATTTTTTTTTTTTTTTTTTAATCATAATTAATTCAACTAATCCTATATACTACTAGTGAGTGGCTTTCATATTTTTTGTTTAGATAAATGTTTTGTAAACTCAAGGGGTTTGCTGCTGCATATGGGGAAACTTTTGAAAATTTGGAAATTTTCCCATGCACAGAGGCAAATCCGTTCTCCATAACAAAAAATTTATTTTAACAAAAAATGTGTATCTTCCCCAACTATACTTGCTCCGAAAGTTACATGCTGATCACATGAATAATAAAAAGGTTATCGGGATTTTTCATTTATGACTTACCAAAATTGAATACCCCCCCCCCCCCGTATCCCCCTGTATATTGTGAATAAAATATTTCTCGTATGTTAAAAATAACCAGACCATTCGAAAGAGCATTAAATTCTACACTAGAAAGTGTTAAAACCTAAAAATCATAGAATTGATGATTTCTACCCTCAAAAGTTAGGAAATCCATACGCGCAGCGTCCCCTTAAGAGTCATTGAAAACACTTTCTTGCCAGCACAGTCTTCTGGTCATTTGAAAGTTAGGCCCGAAACTCAGGATAGTTTTGAATTGGAGAAAATGTGTGTAATGACACCAGCTGTTACCAAAGGCCCTCTTTATATAGCTAACATGGTAAGTCCCGTGCGCAATAATACAATTATACTCAACTATATAAACTTGAGTGATCAACAAGTTTATTTGAGGAAAGGATTGTATTTAGGGAAAAGTCATCCCATAATAAGTAAACATGCTGAATTAGGCCCAGAGACAGGAGGACACAGACATATAACCTCCGCCAATGTAGCCACATGTTCCAAAGGTCTTTCAAAGACAGAGTTAAGGCAAGTTTATAGGGAAATCATCGAAGCAAAAATGTCAAAAGAAGATGCTGAGAATAGTGTCTTAGAGAAGCCACAGTATTTGGAAGATCTTCTCGAGCTTTTAATAGAATTCCACGATGTATTGGCATTAGATGAAGATGCTGTTCCCATTTGCCCCCTTCAGAAATTTGAAATTGAGCTACTTCCTGATGCTCCAAAAGTTATTTTTCGCAAGCAGTACCGCTTACCCCACAAGTATCTGCAAGACATAGATGATTTTACAGATGCAGCATTGAAAAAGGGTTATATCAAGGCTTGTTACAGCCCACATAGCTCCCCATTATTGGTAGTAGCAAAGAAGAATTCCACGAAACCTCGTGTTTGCATCGACTACCGTTACTTAAATTCATACAGCGTTCAAGACGTGTTCCCACTACCTAGCATAGAAGAGATATTTACTTCGCTAGGAGGCAACACGGTCTTCTCTTCAGTAGACCTCATCGATGCTTATAACTCACTAGAGGTTGAAGAAGAGACACAAAAGCTAATGGCATTTAGAACTAGAAAAGGCCTCTTTTGCCCCACTAGACTCATGTTTGGGCACAAGAACGCACCCTCGGTGTATGCTAGAGTGATGCAAATGGCCTTGAATCACCTCCTAGGACCCGTTGCACAGGTGTATCTTGACGACGTCCTAGTGATGGGCAGAAATGTAAAAGAGCACTTTCAAAATTTGAGGAAAGTTCTTACCGCTTTTCGAGAAAATAAGTTGAGAGTAAAATTGTCTAAATGTAGCTTTCTACAATCATCAGTCCTCTATCTAGGATTTAAGATAGGAAAAGATGGGATCTCCCAGGACCCTGCAAAGGTCGAGACCATGAAAAGTTTTATCCCTCCTACGAATGTTAAAGAGACAGAGTGTTCTCGGTTTCTTCTCTTATTTTCGCTTTTTAATAGAGAATTTTGCGTTAGTTGCACAGCCTCTATATGATCTGGTGAAGAAAGATGTCCCGTTTATATGGACGAAAAAGCACCAGGAGGCTTTTGACACGTTAAAAGATAAGTTAGTGGTACAGCCACAGTTAACGTTTCCCGATTATAGTAAAGAATTCTTTGTAAATACTGATGCTTGTAATTATGGAATCAAGGGCGTGTTGTACCAGCTTACTGATGATGGAAAAGAGAAGCCCCTTTCGTTCGTATCTCGTGTACTCCAAGGTAGTGAGAAAAATTACGATACGATCGAAAAGGAATGTTTGGCCGTAGTATTTTGTCTTCAAAAGTTTAAAAATACAATTTTTGGTTATAAAGTTACCATCATTACAGATAATCAACCTCTTTGTTTCATCTTTCGAAACAAACAACAGACAGGTAGACTAGCAAGATGGAACCTATTTGTAAATAGCTTTTCCCCCACCATAGTGTATAAAAAAGGTAAAAACAATGTACCGCCGGACTATCTGAGTCGACATCCGGCGCCTAACGTTTTCTTTATAAAAGATGTAAGCAAAAATAAAGGTAATTTCGTCTTAACTAAGGAAACGTTTATAAAAGAACAGGAAAAGTGTCGAAGGTTGGGTAAATTAGTACAGTGGGCCAAAGCAAACCCAAAAACTTATCCACATATTTTCATTAAAGGTGTTTTGTATTATGCTACGCATACAAAACCTTATCTCATCCAAGTCCCCGAGAGTATGATTTACAGTGTGATAGATCATTGCTACGCTTCGTTAGGCAGCGGTCATGGTGGACGGTTAAGAACAGAGAAGAGAGTAGAAGAAAAGTACGTTTTCCCCCACCTCCAAAAGTTGGTGAAAGAATATTGTACGCAATGCGTATCTTGTGCAAAGGCAAAAGGCCCCAAACCTCCTTCAGCAGAAATTAATCGATGGCCTTTGCCCTATACACCATTTTGACGGGTTCATGTAGATAGTATTGGGAAACTTCCAACGTGTACAGAATCTGGAGCCCAATATATTCTAGTTTTTAGAGATGTATTGACCCGTTACGTCGAATTAGTGCCTTGCAATACTAGAACAAGTAAAGAATTTGCCCGAGCACTACAGGAGAGAGTTATTTGTAGGCATTCTGCCCCCCAACTCCTCGTCTCGGACAATGCCCTAGAGTTCACGAGTCAGGTGTTCAAGGACCTATGTAAAGCTTGGAGAATAAAAAAGGTAAATATTCTGCCTTATAAAGCTTCCCAGAACGGAGTAGTTGAAAGAATAAACTCCGACATGGAGTCTTTTCTACGACATTACGTAAAAGACAACCATAAAGATTGGGATGAATATCTCAGTTTTGCCCAAATAGCGATCAATTCTGCTTATAGTCGATCTATCGGATCTTCTCCCCATTTCCTATTGCATGGCTATGTAAAAAGAGTACCCTATGAAATACCAGATTATGTATCCCCCTATGTAAATAAAGCGGAGAAAAGGAGATTCATCTCAGATGAAGTAGATACTTTGATAGAAAGGATCGATAATATAAGAGAATTGGCCAGAGAGAAGTTGGAGGAAGAAACAACTAAGACATTAGAACAACAGCATAAAAAAGCCAAGCAAAGAGAGTTCAAAATAGGAGACTATGTCTTCATTAGAGCTGTTAAGAAGCCGCATCATAGCTCAAAGTTATGTCAAAAATTTGAAGGACCTTACATTGTAAGATGTTTAAGAGGACCAAACAAATTAATGGTGGTATGTCTGAGTTCAGGTAAGACATTCCCAGTACATGTAGATAATGCAAAAGTAATTGCAGCCGAAAAGATCACGGAATCGCAGTTCGATTTCATGAATGACGAGGTTTGGAATCCTCAAGCTGTTAAAGAAATGTTAAATTCCAAGGAAGGCGAAAGAGAAAGGGTGGAAAAGGATGCACCCAAAAGTGATTCAGAAATTAGTTCAGAAGAGGAAGATGGAGATGAAGAATACTCCACTCCCCCTCGAAGACCACTTTCCTATTATTCCCTTCCAACTCCTCCACCACAACCAACTCAGTTTGGAAATAATTCTTGGAGTTATCAGACTCCCATTGAACAGCCAATCCCTTTGGAACCTG
Source organism: Trachelipus rathkii (assembly GCA_015478945.1). Taxonomy (NCBI): domain Eukaryota; kingdom Metazoa; phylum Arthropoda; class Malacostraca; order Isopoda; family Trachelipodidae; genus Trachelipus; species Trachelipus rathkii. Next base: position 37,783 of record JABUQX010087553.1, read on the forward strand.
TAAGGTATAGCAATGAAGTTGCAGAAAAGGTACGTCCTGAAGGCGATTTTGTATGTTCCACACCTAGAAATGACTTCCAAAGATCTACTTCTCCCTTAGTTTAGAGGAGAGAGTTTAGACCATCTTTGTCACCCATTCCGCAAGAGATTTCATTAGAATCCAATACTAGAGAAATTCTTCAAGAGCCACCTGCACAAGAAGGCGAGATATATGGAGCCTATGGTGGATCCCTCCAAGAATTCCTTCCCCAGAGAAATCTCTTAATATTCCTGAAAGTTATGGGAACTACCCCATTCCTATTGTTGTAGAATCACCTTCAAAGGAAATCATCAGAGATGACAGGAAACAAGATCCGTCGTATAGACCGCATCAATTGTTTACTGGTCCCCGAGATTCTACCCCCAGGGTTACAAGAAGTCAAACAAGGATGAGAGAACAAGCCCTACAACAAGCAGAGGCAAAAGACACAACGGAGACTACAGTGAAGACTCCTACAGTCCAACCTCCGCCTGTTAAATTAAATTTGAATACTATAGTTAGAGGAAATAAGACATATTATTTGCCTCCCGGCTATTAATTCATATTGATTTTCTTTAGATTTAAGAATATGTCTACGCACATTTTGCATCTTGCATTTGTATAGTTTTTTTTTGTTTGTTCTTTTTTTATGAAATTTAGATTGGATTAAGAAATCTAGATTGGATTAACAAACTTAGCTTGGATTAAGGAAAAACCAGTTTTAGATTAAACTACTTTGTCTGGATTAGTAATTTTTCGCAAATTCGTTTATTAATTGTTAAGTTGACTAACTTCTACGTTTAAGGAAAACTTTTGCCAAACGTTTCTTTCTAATATATTCTTCTTATTGGGATTTAAGATACGGGAAAGTACTCCTAACATTAGGACGAATACTACTGGGGATTAAGATACGATAAAGTACCCCTGGTATTAAAGGAAGAAGCGTGTAACATTGAACTTTAGTTCTTAGATTCTTATAGTTTAGATATGATTTTTTTTTTGCTTGAACTAACCCGTAACTTGGATTAGTTATTTAGTCTGGATTAGATTCATCAGTTATATTTCTGCTTATTTTTTTTATAAGTCTTAAGAATACGTCTTACTCAAACGGAGGGGGACAAAGAATTTTTTTTAAAAAATAAAAAATACTCTAAAACAGAAAAAGCAAAAAACTTTTCCATTGAAAAAAAAATAAGAAAACAAGTAAACTCCAATAATTTTAAGAAACTTACCTAGCTTTGTAATTTAGAAACTATTCATTAACTTTTAGTATTGAAAATAAATAACTAACAAGTATATAGTATATAGTATTAAAAAATAAGTAACTAACAAGTATATAGTATATAGCATTAAAAAATAAGTTAACTAACAAGTCTACAACAAAGAAAATTACTTCATTAATAACTGTTTTATTAAATTAACTATTAACCAAGTCTATAAGTTTAAAATTCATCCAATTTATTAAATAAATTTTAATAATTTAAGGACTGAATTAACTTAGAAATTAACCATCAACCTCTAATGTTTAAAAGTAATCAAATATGATTAGGCGACCTTAATTATTACAAAATTATAAGAAAAAGTATAAAGTATTTCAAAATGGCTAAATATTTCAGAAATGAAGTTCGGGAAATTGATTTTGTTTCTACTCACCATCATATTGACATGTCAAAATATCCTGCTAAAAGAAAATGAAGAAACAAAAATCTTGCCTGGCTTAGTCTTATATCGCACCGGTGAAGTAAGTTTTATAGAAGGATACTTAGACTTAATCATTTCCTTAGAATGTCCCTCAGACATTAAAGAAACAATAATTAAGACAACTAAGCTAGTGAATAACATCAAAGATTCTTTTTTACCATCTTTGCCAAGTTTCTGAATATTTAAACCAGTCAAAGAGCCCACCAATGGGAATTCAAACTAATGACCATTCGAGTGAAAGTTTTAGCCCAGAAATTAAGTGAAGTGAGTGAACTACCTTGGATCTCAGCACGATCAAAAAAGAAACGAGCTGCTTTTGAGTTCGGAGGAGACGTCCTCAACATTCTTTTTGGTACGGCAACGGATAAACAGGTAAAACTACTCCGAAAGAAAATTAACATCTTAGGCAATTACGCTTCCACTTCAAATTTACTAATTACCGAGTTAAAAGAACAATTAAAGTCGAATACCCGTACTTTGATGAATTTTAGGGATAGCC
>JABUQX010087553.1:45000-47500 GCA_015478945.1 Trachelipus rathkii
TAAAATTAAATATTTTTAAACGCTGTACTGTCAAAAACAACGCCAGCCCGGCGACAAATGTTTCTGTTGAAATAATCACAACTTTTGGCAAAACTAATTTGTTAATTAACAAAGTTTTTTTTTCTTATTTTCAGACGACTTCTATCTTGACCATTTTTCACCAGAGAGCGGAAAAGGATTGATTCGCCCTGGAATATAAGAGAGTTTTTGGTACGGAATTGGAAAATAGATTATCTCTGGTGAAGGCAGATGGAACAGATGTGAATACTGGTCATAGAAATGGTTCAATAAGATATTTAGAGATTTTTTTTTTGAGAAAACCATTACAACATGCTATCTTTCTTCTGCATCTAAATGAGCTACCATTGAGGCATGTTTTTATGAAACTGGATGGCACAACGAAAGGTCCCGATAAGTTTGCAGGGTTAATTGGCTCGAAACTAAATGGAAACGTGTCTGAATTGGAAGTGATAAAATTTAAACCAATACCATGTAATGGATTGATTTTACTAGATAATGAAACTATAGAAAGTCTCTCAACTGACCAGTACTATGCCTATCCCATTTGCTGCAGCATAATAACTGGTGATGGTGGGTGACGATTTGGCATTGGTTAGAAGTGGGCCCAATAATCATTCTAGTTGGCTTATATTGCTTGCAGAATTCTCTCGTTACTATGCAACTTTAATGAAACCAGTAAGAACTTGAAATGATTGCAGAATTTATAGTAACTGTTTATTTTCCAAGTTGGTTCCACTTAAAGGTTAATAAAAAATTGACTGATGGAGCTGGAAACGTATTTCATTTGATTCAAAGAGTCAATAAGTTTCCAGATAAAAATGTAAGGGAGATTTTACTACAAAATATTAACATGCAGCATAGTTATTGTGCACATGCTGAAAATATTTGTAGTACAAATGTTAGCTGATGAAGAAAGAAAGTTAGGGTACGAGCTATTAATGAAAATGCTAAAATAATTAAAGTCCCTTAATGAAAATATTTACTTGTGAAGATAATTTTGAAGGTGGGGTGGTTGAAAGTGAAAGTGAAGAGGAACCTGAAGAAGATGATGAGACTAAATATCTTCCCATGAAAAAAGGTGTCAGGACATTTTTAAAGCCAAAAATAAATTTCAACGCATTATTTATTTATTATTATAGTTACCATAACATGACCCCAATTTCACAATGGGAAACAATTTCACCCATTTTAAATGCAATGTCAGAAGCGAAAATCAAAAATTTAATTTATAACCCTTTAAAATTAAGATACGATTGCCACAGTCAAAATGTGGAAAGGCATATAAAGCTAGTTACTGAGGCTTCTTTAGCAGTAGTCGGTCATGATCGTAGGGATGGATTAATTAGAAACAAAATTAGATCCCGAAAATTGATGAAAACTTTTGTCTCAAAAAGTCATTTTAAATTCTAGATTAAGTATTTATCTAAAGTATATATGTTTAAATTTAGGCTATTCTGTACTGAATAACTAATATAGTACTTAATAAATAGGTAGAAACAAATATTTGGATATTCTTATGAAGTTTTCTCTAATAAATAGACAAAAATTTGGAATTTTTTTTTTATTTTTTATACAACTTTTAAACTATTACCTCAACAAAATATTTTTATTCAGTTAAATGTGTTTAAAATTTAATTCTGAATCATATGGTACCTAAATCATGCATGTAGTATGAATAGTAAAAAGTTACAAACATTTTTATATCATTAACCCAAGAAAATTCCAGATTTTTTAACTTTTTGAACTTAAGGTCAAGTGGGACGACTATATATGGTTACCACTGATTTTCATCTAAAAAAATTGTGCTTTTTTACCTCAAAAGCCAAAGGTAATACGATGGCTGATAGAGTAATTTTAAATTTTTTTTTTATCTTTCACCCCTTTTTAACACAATAAATATATATATATATATATATATATATATATATTATATATATATATATATATATATAATATATATATTTATTTTAGTTATTTATATGTATTTATATATATATATATACAGTAGTGAACTATCTGGCTTGATTTAGTTCACCTATGTATAGTATGAAATGTGTATATTATTAAAATAATTTTATTAGAGGGTAATCGCAAGTTGGCGGGGAGAGGGGGGGCAGGCCCTAAAAATCCCCGAAAAAGTTACCATAGAATATCTCTGAAAATATTCCACAAAATTATAAATCCATGGCAGGATAGATAGATTATATATAGATTTAGGTAATGCAACCAATCCTTTGTAAATTTGTCAAGTAAAAGGGAAATGAGGCTAAAAGGAGCCATTTGCGCCATACTAATTATAGACTTACAATTGACTCAAAAATATAAACGATATTTAAAAATTAAAGTAGAAAGAGGAAATGATTTTTCTCGGATATTTAAAATAATGGGTTACAATATTTAAAATAATGGATTACAAATCCTTTTCTAGAACAAATAGTAAATATAAAAAAATATATATGAATATATATTTTAAAGGAAA
>JABUQX010087553.1:52500-55000 GCA_015478945.1 Trachelipus rathkii
ATAACGAGACTACTTTATTAAAAACATTTTATGTTTTTTAATTAATCATTTACATTTATATTATTCACCCAATGCTAACTAAAATTATTTTAAAGTTTTTTAAATAATTTGGATTTATTATTATTATTATTATTATTATTATTATTATTATTATTATTATTATTATTATTATTATTATTATTATTATTATTATTATTATTTTAAAAAGTTGAAAACATACCGTGTAAATAAAAATCAAATTATTATTATTATTACTTTACAACAGCTCGTAAAACAATCGTTTTGTCTTTCTTGTGATTGGTTGAGCTGAAACTTATCTCAATTTTCCCTCTCCTGTGATTGGGCGAAAAATGACTCATCTCTTTAGAGACTTAATTGAACAGCAATATTAAATTAGCTTGTAAGTCTAAACTCATTTTGAACCATAGTCACCTTAGCTGTCGAGCTGTGAACAAGTTCTCTACTCAGCCCTAAAAGTGTTCCACTTCCAGTAAGTTCACATTATGGTTCGTCTTAACAGGTATACCTCTATACAAGACATTATACAATGGGAAGTTAAGATCCCCGGAAGTGGAGTTACAATCTTATATAAAAGAAACCCAAATGGATCTGAATTTTTCACGTGTGTTAGTAATTCACCATATTACAGTACCAAACGTGTTTTCATGAGCGCCGATGAATTACTTTGTATATGTAAACACACTGAAGACTGGCTTACTGAATACTTTAACCCGAGAATTCGGGTTTAAACTGGTCGAAACAGTTCTTATTAGTCAGAGCAAGTGACAAGAGGCAAAAGCAGCTTACTTTTATCCTTTTCTAACATGTAAAACACCATAAGGTATGGAATGTTTATGACTATGGGAAAGGCTAAGCGGCTTAAGAACAGTAGATTTGACCGTACGTTCGTAATGGATTTCTACATCTCCAGTCCTACACAGCTGAAATATATGTTCGAGGTCGAGCAGACGGGTGATAATGATGAATGCAGAAAGCGAGTGATGTTCCTTAACTATGTAACCATCGTCCCATTACTATGCTAACGCAGGAATATCACGCATTTCAAGAAATGCTGGTGGATGATTCTGAAACTGTTATTAAACGATTTCTAAACACTATAGATGTACAGAAATTCATATATCTACTTAGAAACAATGGCGAGAAAAGATTTACTGATGATCCAGAGGCCCAACATACTATGATATCTGAGAGGGAACCTTTTACAATATGTGCTTTCGGATGGTATTGACGAGACACGAAGCTACATAATGGACAACGATTTAAATGACTGGCATATTTGTAAAGATTTAGAGAGTATTAATCTGGAGTCTTCGTGAAGCTCCTATGAATGCCTGTAGCAATGTTATATATTCCCTTGTAAATATATTTAATATTGTAAATTTATTTAAATGTTTAAAATATTTTAAATTATTGTAAATGTATTTAATGTTAAAATATGCTAAGTCTTTGATTATTAAAGTTTCTAATTATGTAATAAAGGTTTTTAAATGAAGTAAATGTTTTATTATCATAAAAATATTGCTGCCATATATATATATATATATATTATAATATATATATATATTATATATATATAATATTATATATATATATATATATATATATTATATATATATTATATATATATATATATATATATATTTTATATAAAAATATATATTTTTTATAAAAAATATTTCTTATATATATATATATATATATATATATATATATATATATATATATATTATATATTTATATATATATATATATATCATATCTATATAGCTCTCACACTAGCTTCCACAGATAAAACCTGCGCTCCAATCCTACATTGTTCTTTATCCTTCTTCATGTTCCACAGTCCTGCCACATGTATGGTGGCAGGGCCTACAGGCTGCGGGAAAACCTTTCTGCTATTAAACATCTTAAGGCATGGTGAAATTTTTGAGCATACCCCCGTGAAAATAATTTTGTGTTACAGCGTATTCCAGGAGAAGTTTAAGGAATATAATGATGTAGTAGAATTCCATGAAGGTATATATGAGTATTAATCACTGGTAAATATACAAGGTCATTAAAAGTTTATAGATTCTGGATGATATGGCTACGACAGTTAAAACGAGAATATAGCTGAAGCTTTTACGGTGTACTCCCTCATTTAAATATCTCTGTATTTTTCATTACACAGAACATTTTTCATCAAAGCAAGCATATGAGGACTGTTTCTTTAAATACCCAGTATCTGATTCTGTTTGGTCAAAGAAGAGATATGAGCCAGGTCAATGTTCTAGGTTCGCAGATGTTCCTCTTAGCAAGAAAAGAGTTCTTGAAAGTATATAAAGAAGTTACATCAATTCCGTACGGCTACTTACTGTGTGAACTTCATCCTAACGGAACAGGTATAGAGTTCTGCTCCGCACCAACATTCTACCGTATGAGATAGAAACTGTATACATTCCTGAATGATGAGTAGTTTAGTTGTAAAGTATTTGCCTCA
>JABUQX010087554.1:15000-25000 GCA_015478945.1 Trachelipus rathkii
CCGTGACCGATTTCCACCCCATTCACCATAAGGTTAATAAAAATCACGAAGAAATATTTTTCAGATACTTTTTTATTTTAAGGCCAATACAGTCGTAGTCTTTTAATCAAATAATTAATAGAAAGGCTAAGAACTGAAAACTTATTTATTAATCTCCAAAATCTTAGAATACTCAAAGGTGCCCATCCATATTTGTATTATTTCTTTGTTCTTATGTGAACTTTTGAATGTCATGTATTGTAGTGTATCACATCCATATTTGTAACAATTAATAATAAATATTCAAATTAAAAGCCTGCATTACCTCATCAAATGCATTTTAAGATATCTACCTCAATGAAAATGGCAAATAGATGAAGTAAGTGTTTTTCAGACTTTACTACTAAAATACTTGTAAGAAGGATAACATCTGTTAACCCTTATGCCAGATTGTTATATAGAGAATGGATATGGCTGTTTGATAAGAGGAGTAGAACGGGACCTTCTCAAAGGAGGAGATCTGCAATGTCAATTCAGAAATGTCTCTAGAAATTGCAATTGCAATTGTTGACCGATCAAAAGAGATTTTAAAGAGTCAATGACAACTTATTAAGTCTAAGTTGAAAGTTTTCAAAGATGTTGTAGTTGTGCAAAAGGGTGTCGAGTTGAAGGTTAAAGGAATTAAGTTTTTAGACATTGAAAACAACAGTGTTCTACAAAATTATTCAATTATTGATTGTGAATTATTGTGATGTAACTTTCTTATGTATAATATTCCCTTTCTGCGTTGAAATATTGTTTTTAACATTTTTCGCTTTTTTTCCTAACTATCAGAATTAGCATTTTTTAATGTACTAACATCAATTATTTTCAAAATTAACTAAAGAAATAAAGAGCCCTAGAGCCGTTAGCACATAAATTTATAAGTAATGATATGGTCGAATTAAAGATCATTAAAAGAAATTTAGAAAAAGGGTTAGTCATAGGAAAGAACCCTGATGAGCAAAAGTGCTGATGGATTCGGAGGATGAATTGTACTGGCCACAATAGCTGTCCTAGTATGATCTGAAAATAATTCAAAAAGAATGTTACAGGATACGATTAATATCGAAAGAGATCTTCTCGCTGTAAAAAAAAGATTCAACGAAATGCAAAAGATGCGGAAAACAAAGAGAAAAAAGGGAAAGATTTTCAGTAGACCATTTTTTATGAAATCATACTGACGATTTTACATAAAAATAAATTTTTTTTATATATATTTTTCAAATCTTTTGATAAACCACCAGTTCTATTGAGAAGGAACTCAAATGTTGCAAAAACGTGGACTTTACTATGTTATAAATTATTATTATTAATTATTATTATTATTATTATTATTATTATTATTATTATTATTATTATTATTATTATTATTATTATTATTATTATTATTATTATTATTATTATTTAGTTTATTACTCTAGGGTAATCTCACATTATATAAACTGTTTTAATTAATGATTTCCCTATTAAATATAAATTTGTATATAAAACCGTATAATACTTTATGGGCTTAAAGGAGAAGAACGTCCCCTTAGTAGCCATTTTCTCGTCTATGTATTTATTTTTATATTAAATTGCTATTTTGTTAATGATAAGTATTATGTAACATGATTGGACAAGAATAAGGTATTTTTGATTTAATTTTATTATTAATATTATTATTATTATTATTATTATTATTATTATTATTATTATTATATTATTATTATTATTTATTTTATTATTAATTATTATTATTATTATTATTATTATTTATTATTATTATTATTATTATTATTATTATTATTATTATTATTATTATTATTATTATTATTATTATTATTATTATTATTATTATTATTATTATTATTATTATTATTATTATTATTATTATTATTATTATTATTATTTATTATTATTATTATTATTATTATTATTATTATTATTATTATTATTATTATTATTATTATTATTATTATTATTAACTTACAAAGAAAAAGAAGCATATAATAGGCCTATTTACCTGTTTATAAAAGTTACCCTCCTTTCACACTAATGGCAGTTGCTCTACATTGCATTGCAAAGTATGCAAAAAAAAAAAAAAATCTAGGGTTCTATCCCAATAAACATCTCCCCAGTTCGTCTCTAGAAATACTGAAGGTACACAAGACCTTGTTGCCGCTGTCAAAAATCGCTTTCATTTCATCACTCAATAAAATGGTGCTGGTTTGGGGCCACCCCCTTTAGTGTTCTAGAGTTAAAAGCTTGTGTTATTGTGATACTTTTGAGTGGTGTACGTGAAGTAAACGGAAAGTGGTGTAAAATCGAACGTATGTTGAATTTGCATATCAAATGAGAAAAATATTAAGAGTGGTAATAATACATACTGATTTGTCGATGTTTACACCTCATTATCTATCCCTCATTTCAAATAATATGAACGCCAAGATTAGATATTATTTCACTAAAATGATCTTTTACCTATCTACATTTACTATGCAATGATTGTAAACGTTGTTCAAATAATTCATAAATCGACTGAAAATTTTAATTTTTAATTGGTGATACTAATCATAAGTATAAGGCAATATACACGTTGTTTTAAGTAATTAATATTGAGTTGCTGTGAACTTCTTGGAAAAGAGTTTTATTTCAATATTCATTATAAGAGTATTCAGTTTAGACAGATGGTAATCGAAATTATTAAACTGCTTTACTTGGAATATTTTTTGCCTCACTAACATTGCAGTAATAAATTTCACAGTTGAGACTACTTCACAAGATGCATATTAAATGTTAATACAATTTTTTTTAAGGGGATTGTTTGACTACATTTTCCTTAGCTGGTAGCCTATAGCTGATAAGCAATATACTAGTACAGTGTATATATTTAATGGAGAAAAAGTATGGAACAATCAGTAAGTGTTTTCTACTTAAAAGTGATCACGATCAAATTACATAAAACTCTTTTCTTAATCTTAATGGTCTCTTAAGAAAATACAAATATCATATTTAGATGATAAGCATTTTCTAATTTTCAAGCGATAACCTTATGCCTTATATTTCTATATTTTTCAATGATAGAGCATTTATATCTTATGAAGTAATCTGAAAACATTTTTTTATTTAAATAATTTCATTCAAATTATCTTCACAAAACATTTAAAGTCGTAGTTTCTTATTCAATATTTATTTTGATTAACATTTCAAACAAATTACGGTGCTGCATTCTAGCTTATTCATGCAAACATAGGAAATAAATAAATATTTTATCAACGTTGAATTACTTTTATTTATTAATTTGATATACTTTAAGAAGGAAATATTTTTAATTGCTTGATATTTGAAATTGGCTTAGAGTTTTAAAAGTTATTTTCAAAGGGAAATTGCAAAAGGTTTTATTCAGAGTACCTTTAATATGGATGCTAGTTAAAATGAAATTGATAAGATAAAAAAAATTCTTTCAAATAAACTGTTCCATAATCTGAACATATTTAATACATAAGGAACAAATTAAAATTACTTTTGTACTCTACTTACCTTCACATCAACAATATATGAATTAGTAACTGTTAAGTTGTACTTGATTTGATAATACCTTGCCTTAGGCAAAGGAAGAAAATACATGCATTTCCTTTCTTGCATAGGTCTTATCAATTTAGATTCGTTGAACCTTTCTTAAGTCATTTGAAATATAAATTGGGAGGAAGTTGTTTTTCAGTATTTCAGATAAATACTTATTGCTTGTGTTAAAAAATCCCATGGCTCTTAGATATGAATCAGGACCACAAACTCTGCAAAAATAATAATATATAATAATAATAATAATAATAATAATAATAATAATAATAATAATAATAATAATAATAATAATAATAATAATAATAATAATAATAATAATAATAATAATAATAATAATAATACAATATTTTTATTATTATTTTTTTAAGGTTAACTATTATATATTGTTTTGCAAGCCGAAATATTTATGTTTTCACATATTAAATATTCGAATCTCGTTTTATTATGTAAACGTTAACTTTTATATTTAAAATATTTCCCTACTCTGTTTATTTTGTGTTTTAAGTTTTTATTTTTATGATTTATTTTACATTTATAATTTATTTGTTGTTTTAATTTTATGTTATATTTTACACATATATTTTGTTTGTTAAATTTTTATATTATATGTTTTATTTTACATTAAATGTTTTGTATTTATTTAAAAAAATTTATTAATTTTTAAAAATTTTCATTTATTTTAAAATTTTTATTTATTTTTAATTTTTTTATTAATTTATAAAAAATTTAATTATTTTTAAACTTTTTATTCGTTTTAAAATTTATTAATTTTGAAAACAATTATCTATTTACATTTTTTTATTTCTTTTAAAAAATTTATTTTTGAAATTTTATTTATGTTCAATTTTATTGATTTAAAAAAAAATCAAAATATTTTGTCTCACTAAACTTTTTAATTCTTTTCACCTTTATAACGTAAAAAAATAATTTATTTATTATAAAGCAGGATATCAATAAATAAATAAATCATTTAATTAATAAATCAATAAATCAAAACCCAAAACCGCAACCTAATCACAACCGGAACTGTCTCTCCTATCCGTGGTATATTGATCAAATAATTAAAATCATATTTTTTGACTTTACTTTTTATGTTGTAAACTCACATGTTGAATTTACATAACAAAGCTCTTTGTATAAAATTATAATAGTAAATTGGAAATATTTATTAAAATTTTCCATTTATTGACCCTAAAGTAGTAGAGCAGCAGTAAAGCAGTAACGCGAATCCCGGTGTCATTCTCCCTCCCATCTGTGATTAACTGTTATATAGTTTTAAATCATATTTTGACATTCAATTTATATTTGAAACTTACGTGTTGGTTAAGCATAACTTCTACCTATCTCTTTTTTTCTCTATCAATCTTTCTCTATTCTAACCTAGCTTAACTTAACTTAACATAACTAGCCTAACCTAACCTGATCTAACCAAATTGAGCCTAACCTAACAACCTAGCCTAACCTAATCTAACCTAACCTATCCTAACTAACCTTTCCTAAATTCCGTGACAGACTATTTTTCATTACCCAATATATTCAATATCATTCAAACTAACATTAATTAAAGTACGCAATTTTATATATTACGTGTACTCATGGCTGATTCTGTTCTAATATAGACATGATGTCATACATTATATCCAGTTTTCTATGCATTAGGCATTAACTTTCATGTTTTAATACATATTTTTTAACCTGTATCATTTATATTTGAAATTCTTTTCACATATTTCAAATTTGAATCTTGTTTTCTCTTTGCAAACGTCAACATTTTTATTTTTTACATATTTTCTTTAAATTATAACATTCATATTTACCATATTTCCTTTTTAAATTGCAACTTTAATCATTTTAATATTTTTCTTCTAACATCAATAGAAAATTTCTAAAAGCTTTCATTTTTTTATTAAAATTTTAAATCCATTAAAATAATTTTTTTCATTGAAGCTTTTCTTTTAACCTTAATTAAAATATTTAAAGTTTCAAAGTTTTAATAAAAACTTTAAAATTTTATTAGCAATTTGTTTCATTGTTAAAAAAATTATAATTTAAATTCGTTTTGCAAAGTTTTAAAACTTTATTAAAAATTTTTCTTATTGGCACTAAAGCAGTAATGTAAAACACCCATCCACCCCTCTCACCCCTCCGTCATCTATTGATTTACCTGCTTTATATCATATTTAAACTTTATATTTGTATTATAAACTCATCTTTTGTTTAAACATAACATAAAAATTTGTTATTTGTACATGGGAGCCTAAAAAAGTTTTTTTTATTATTATTACATAATTTACATAAAAATTAAATTTGAAATTTGCGCAAAAACATTTAATCGTTGTTTCACTTTATATTTTCACTATGATATCTAACAAAACAAAAATTTGTAATGATATTCTTATCTACCATACTGAACTACAAATAAATACCAACATAAAGTTTTTACTTATCTATATCTGTTAACATAGTAATATCTAACAATACTTTACATAACCTATACTACCTAACCCATTTTACTATTAATAAATGCTTACATTTACAAAGTCTCCCACCTACCAACATTAAATAACCTAATATTACCCAACAAAAATTAACTAAACCCTACCCTACTTTTTCTGTCATATCTATAAAATATTAATGATAATTTAGCATTAACATAGCAATATTTAACTAAACCTAACAAAATTCATCATGACCTAACCTAACATGGTGAACTTAGTAAAAATGCTGACCTAACAAAGTTTTACCTTATCAATATCTGCCAAAATTGTAATATTTAACAATACTTTAAATGACCTACTAAACTGTGAATAAATGCCAAAATTAACAAAGATCGCTACCTATCAAGGCCAACTAATCTATCGATGTCCAACAATACTTAACTTATCTCTACTTTTTCTATCATATCTGTAAAATACCAAAGTTAATTTAATATTAACATAGTAATATCTAGCATAAATTTCTCGTATTCTAACCTATCTAACATTCTGATCCTCGAACAAATGTTAACATAACAAAGTTTTAACTTATCAACATCTGCTATTACAGCATTCTCTAACAATACTTTTACATAACCTAACAAATCTATCAAAAACTTTAAAATATTTAATCAAAAATGACCTAAACTACTTTTTTTATTTAAATATCTGGAGACTGACAAAAGAAAACAAGAAACAATAGACGAATGTTTTGGTACCTTTTAACATTTTAGTGCTTTTCGCATTTTATTGCTTTCAACGTACATAATGAGATATATGTAAATATTTTTTATTAAAACTGATTTAATATTCACATCTCATTTTCTTTTATAAGCGTCTACAATTACATTAAATAACTTTCATTAAAACTGAAACATTTATATTTTTACATATTTAAAATTCCCATATCTTTTTCTTTTGTATTTTTAGTTTTTAGATATATTTTCTTTTAAGCTGCAAATTTAATAAATTTATTTCCCGTTTTCTAAACGTTGTGTTTTAACATTTATATTTTACCTGGAAAATTAATATTTTAAAATTTATTTTCTTTTTAGCAGTGACTTAAAAAATTTTATACACCTTTTTTTCAAATGCAACTTCAATAATTTTAATTTTTTTTATTTAAAATTTGTATTTCATTATTAAATTTTTTAAAAGTTTTTTAAAAAAATTTGAATTTCTGGTAAACTTTAAATTTTTATTAAAAATCTGTGATTTATTAGCAAAAATAAAGCAATAAACAAAAAAAAAGTAAATCAAATCCCACACCTATCAAGTGATAAACTCATTAAAGTCATTTTTGTACAATATTTTTGTATTATAAATCCACAAGTTTTATAAACATTGCATAAAAACAAGCTCTTTGAATAAGAAAAGTAAAAAAGCTTTTATTATTACATAAATTTTACAAAAATTTTCACTTGAGATATAATAATAAACATTAAATAGTTTTTATATTTTGTTTCTGAGCGCTATCATATGTTTGCGAAGAAATATTTAAATTTAACAACTTATAAAATCGTACAAAATAGTACCTCATAATACAATTAACCTATCAATTTTAATGCCAATTTTTAATGCCACTAAAATTGTATCAGTATATATATATATATATATATATATATATATATATATATAGTTAGTTATTATATATATATATATATATATATATATATATATATATATATATATATATATATATATATATTGTATTTAGTACTTGTTTAATATTGTTCGAGCCATTTCCAGAAATTTTTAAACCTAACAACTTATAATGTCGTAACAAAATAGTACCTCATAAAAATCGCTTTTTTTTATTTTTTAAAAGTTTTCCAGGACTAACTCTTTACGCTGATTCCAACAATGTATTCCGTTTTACTGTAGCATTAATAGTTTTTAAGATACATATGACGGACAATGGAAACGCTGACCTATATATATATATATAGTAGTATATATATATATATATATATATATATATATATATATATATATATATATATATATATATATATATATATATATATATATATATATATATATATATATATATATATACACGAGTATATGGCTAAGGCTAGTTGCAATCGTCATTTTCTCACATTCTCTTGCCGATACGAGGTCTTCTAACTCATTTTATATGCTCTTTTAATTTGTATATAAGAACTGTGTTGTTATTCTATCTATGCTTTTTTTTAAGGTTGATATGTATATATAAATTCTAGATTTTGTGTTCAGTCGGATTCTCAATTCTTTATTAAGTGTTTAAGGTTCAATCATAGTAGCATTGAAATTATCACTCCGTGACATCACTCTATAATTCAACACCGCCTCAGTGTAAAGTTATAGTTCAATTTATACTTTAAATATTAATAAAATTTTGTGTATTTACTACTTAAAAGTAGAAATTTTGTAACACATGATGTTCCTTGTCCATATGAGGTTAGCTTCATTTAAAAAAACTATTTTTCATTACAACACAGAAATTAGTGGTTTTCAACATAGTTTTCAATACTTTTAATTTTTTCTGTTAACATCTTTGAATGCTAGTAAAATTATTAACCTATGACCATATGTGGCAGAGATTTACAGTAGTAGAACCATATATATATATATATATATATATATATATATATATATATATATATATATATATATATATATATATATATATTGTTTGCAGTAAATTTGAAATGGAAGAACTCAGATAAAATTGGAAATGGTAGCGGTGAAAACGAAGATATCAATAAGTCAACTAAGACTACACAAGAGGCAATCCCTCCTACTTCGCATATTTCGCATGATGAAGAACCCACGCCTAGACCAAGCACCTCGACGAGTCAAGAAACGAGTCCAGATTTCGTAGCTGGCGTTTCAGTAGATGACAGTCACGAAAATGATATTGGTAGATACGTTGGACATTCATCTATGATTTTGACTGAGAAAAAGAAACAGTTACATTACAGTTACTAAGACCTATAATTTTTTGGAAGATGCTACCCACTTAAAGAGGAAATTCAATTATGAATGGTTGGAGACATATTCACCTTAGCTGATATACTCCAGGCGCCTAAAGGGAACATTTTGCAAGTTTTTTATTTTATTTCCACCAAATGAAAGTTCGGTCAGAGGGGTTTCCTAGGCTCTTAACAATAAGACCTTCACTAAATATAAAGATGTTCATGCGGTTTGTACAAACACAAAGTGGCATAAAACTGCTGTTGAAGCTGCAAGATTGTTCCTACAGGACGTGCCGGTAGACATCCAAATTAACCAGCGTTCTAAGAAAATCATAGAAGAAAATAAAAATATTATCCTCAATAATTTCATGTGTTACCATTTCTGGTTACGAGCGATTTACCGCTTCGGGAAAGCATCATGATGAGGGAGTGTTGCCAGATTTGTGCCGCTTACGAATAGATGCCTGAGATCAGCCATTGAAAATACAGTTTTAAAAGGGGAAGGAAAATGCCACATAACAATCAGTTCAGATTCAGAATGAGATCATTTCTCTATGTGGTACTACTATAAAGGAAAGCATCATTAATAAGGTGTGCGCGTGTAGCTTACTAGCAAATGAAACCGCTGATATTTCTGGAAAGGAACAACTATCCATAGTGTTGCGCTATTTCGTCAAAGAGTCCAATGAAGTCAAAGAGGAATTTATTGGCTTTGTAGAACTGAAAGCGCTTGACGCAAAAACCATTGCGAAAGCCATTGATGATTTTATCACGACTGAAGAACTGATCCCGAGAAATGCGGGCTTGGCTTTCGATGGCTGTTCCGATGTCTGGCAAAGAAGGAGGTGTCCGTAATATTGGGAAAAAGTATAAAAAAGCATTGTTCTTTCATTGCTCTTCACGCAAACAAAATCTAGTAGTAAATGATTTGAACACAATACCAGAAATTCGCAATATTGTGGGTACGATAAAGGACATTATTAC
>JABUQX010087554.1:30000-37500 GCA_015478945.1 Trachelipus rathkii
ATTGTGATGCAAAAACAATAAGCTTTCACTAGTATCTGGCGAGAGCCTGTTCCTTTTTGGGGTTGTTTACATTCCCACCTACACTAAAATACGCTCGCTCTCGACTGATGAAGGAGGGACTGATAAATATTTGCTTGCAAGCACTGATAATAATGAAACCTTGGCCCATTTTCATGCCACCACATGAAAGGATTCTTCTGTAGGCAGCATCTCCATGTTTCCTCTTTCACAGATTGCAAATTTGAATTATCTTTGCTCCTTGATGACTGTCTCTTCAGTTTTTTTTGATGGGGTTCCTTGGTGTGATTCCTTTGAAGGTGAATGAGATGTCAATGCAATTTTGGCCATAAACTTATCAAAGTCTAGCATATCCAAATCCTTTTCATCTTCAGCAGATTTATTTGCTGAAAAGCAACCATCGTCACTATCAGTGCTGTTGCCAGGGGTTGCTGATAAGGCGGCTTCCACTTCTGTGAATCTTTTTTTGTCACGCGAGCAAGCTCCTCGGTTATGCTATTTAAATGCATTCTAGAAGTGGTTCACAGTCGGAGATGCCATTCTTGTGAGGTTTCAGCTAGCTTAATGAATTCCTTATTAGAACCATTTATTTATTTATTTTTTACAGTTGTTACGGGCAGAACCCTATTCAAGGAGGGGGTGTTGAACGCCTCAAAAATTCATCTAACGCAAATTACGCAGATGAACATAGACGCAGGCTTTAAAGTGAGGGAGATTAAATTGAGTAGGAAACACAGATGATGGAAGAGAATTCCACAGAACAGAGGTGGCAGGAAAAAGGAAGCACCGCAGCGAACTAGTCTGGAGCTACTAATATCAACACAAAACTCATGTGCCGACACAGCACCCCTTGTGCTACGAGGGCGTCATAAAGGTAGTGGTACGCGAGTGGAAAGTTCCCTCGAACACTTTCCGCTACGGTACCTATAGAAAAGAGATAAAGCACCAACATCGCACCGCAAAGATAGAGGGTCAAGTGAACTAGAAAGTACAGGACAGTTTATAAGCCTTTTGGCCTTTGTCTCGACCCTATCCAAAAGCCGGGTGAAATCAGAGCCCCCCGAGATATGAGAGCAGTACTCCACAAAAGGGCAGATGAGACCCTTGTATAGCTGGAGTAACTGAGAAGAGGTA
This sequence comes from Trachelipus rathkii, assembly GCA_015478945.1. Lineage (NCBI taxonomy): Eukaryota > Metazoa > Arthropoda > Malacostraca > Isopoda > Trachelipodidae > Trachelipus > Trachelipus rathkii. The sequence goes on from JABUQX010087554.1 coordinate 31,153, forward strand.
AAATGTCTCGCAGTCTAAACAGAACTCCCAGTTTCTTTGATGCCACCCTAGCAACCGTTGTGATCGTCACGATCGAGCCATGGATTTTGAGGAGAAAAAGATTTAGTCGAAAAAAGAATGAACCTGCTCATCCCATCAACGATTACAGCTCCCACTTTATCTGCAGAAGCTGAAGCGTCTTCAGAGTCAAAGCAGTCACTCCAATTATAGTTAGCGTAGAAGCAACGCAATGCTCCCCGATAAAAGTGCCAGAAAAAACCGCATGAGACTGGAAAGAGCTGTTGGAGAGAAAGTATTAAAAGTAAGAGATATAAGATTGTGGTCAGATTTACCGATAATAATGAAGGTGGTGTATTTATAGAGAGAAGGACTAGTGGTGAAACATAGGTCAAGTGTGTTGAAGAATTGGTGGGGACGATCCAGAATGTGTGTAGGTTCTTTAATTAGTTGCTCCAGATCATTGAGAATACTGAATGATTCGGCTTTCTCCCCACCTAAATCAGTATGAGAGGAACCCATCCATTCACTGTTGTGTACATTGAAATCCTCTAAATAGAGGACCTCAGAATTTGGATGAGAAGATATAACAGTTTCGTGAAAAGTAGTAAGGTAATCAAAAAAGGCATGAAAATCTGTTCTGTTATGAGAACAGTAGCAGAAGTACAAGATTATGATAGAAGGAAGAAAGAATTTAAGCCACAGAACATCGAAGTTAGGAGATTCGAGATTCTCGAGACGTTATAGGAGTGTTTATGCTTACATAGGCACATACTCCACCCTTCAGACGGAAATTATAAAATAAGTTAAAGTTGGATATATTAAACGAGTTAGAGGATGAATTCTTAGCCATCTGGGTCTCAGACAAGAGCAAAAAATTAGGGTTAGAGTTAGAGAGATGGTATTCCACGGATGCAGAGTTAGAGTGCAAACCACTGATGTTGGTAAAGTCAATAGAAAGCCCGCGCCTGTGCAAATCTGCTCTCATACACGCACACACAATCATAACAAAAAAAAAAAAAAAAAAAAAAAACACGGAACCAAACAGACAAAAACCAAAGAAGAAATGAGGGAAAATTATTCGTACGCTAAAACCTAAATTTAAAACCCGAAATTAAAACGCTAAAACCCTATTTACAAAAAAAAACTAAATTTAATCCAGAAAGTTTGAAAGCACTCGCGCACTCGCACTCACGCACAAACACACACACACGAAATTGCGTACAAAAAAAGAAAAAATACTATTGATCAACTAAAAAAGTGGAAGCTAAATCTGTATAAATTATAATAATGGCTATCCAAATAGGTAAATGTTACGCTAAAACCCAAGTTGGAGAAACACTAAAAATCAAAGTTAAAAAGAAGTCGAGGAAAAAAAAAAATATAAATATATATATATATATATATATATATAATATATATATAATATATATATATATATATATATATATATATATATATATATATATAGTATATATATATATATATATATATATACATATATATATATATTTATTATATATATATATTATATTATATTATTATATATATATATATATATATATATTATATTATTATTATATATATATATATATATATAAGAACATATATATATTATATTATGTTATTATTATATTATTATATTGTTATATATATATACATATATGCTATTTCATATATATATATTATTATTAGAGCAGAAGAAGAGTTATATATATATATATACATAAGTGCTATATATATTATATATATATACATATATTGTTGCTATTATTATATATTTATATAATATATATTATATATTATATATACATATTATATATATATATATATATTATCGAAACTAGATTTATTTTTTATCAAAAAGTTTCTCATAATTTTTCATCCAAAAGTAAGAAGTATCGGCCAAGTATCGGCCATAATAACCGATACCGATACCGATACCGATACCGATACCCAGAAAATGGCCGATACTGCCGATACCGATACCGATACCGATACTATCGGTACATCGATCCCTTAATATATATATATATATATATATATATATATATATATATATATATATATATATATATATATATATATATATATATATATATAATGGAGATCACCATCCCTTATTATCATTATATTTGTGTCCTTTTATATATATATATATATATATATATATATATATATATATATATATATATATATATATATATATAAAAAAATATATATATATATATATATATATATATATATATATATATATATATATATATATATATATATATATCCAATGGTTAGATTGGTTTATGGTGGTTGCATCTTATTTTTTAATTATGTGCTTATTGGCCCCCTGATAAAATGTTATTAATTATTTATTTTTCTTATTAAACTATTGATATTATTTAAATAACGTTTCTCCCCAAAATCATTGTTGAGAGGAGACAGTAGCCGTTCATAAGAACTATTATAGACTTATAAGGTATGTGTATAAAACATTCGATATTAATTATAACACTTTAGAATTTAATTCAGTTATTTTATAATTGTCATACCTCATGTTTACAGTATCCGTGGTGATACATATCATTTAGAAGTTCAAGACCTTTTCGGAAACCCCGTTGTTATTCACCGCTAGTGTGAAGGGTAAGTCATTGAGCCACTTATATAACATAATATAGTTCTAATAAATAAAGTAAACTAAATCTAGAATTCATTTAGGGTTTCAATTTACGTGCCGGAAGAATTTCTATTCACCGGGCTGAATTTCTATTCATGGGATGAATTCTATTTACAATCCGAAGTTTCATCCTACGGGATCAAGTTAAATCCATTGAACACGAAGATTGTGTCATCATATTTACTCTTTTACGTAAGATGTTTCTCCCTGATTGTACTAGAGAAACTACCATTGTACATAAAGATAAGTAAAGAATGAATGGGCATAAATAATACACAAATAACACCTGTACTGTTGTTCAGTCTTTGATTGTTGAATTTCCTTTTTCGAACCAGATTTTTTGTTAGTGATTTTGTAGAAGACTCCCTTAGGGATGTAAACTATTATCGAGTGAATCTCGACCTTTGATTATCAATTAATTCAGAATTACTATCACCCTGTGTGATCCTGTTACATCTAAAGTTCATAAAGTTATTAAATCTTTTAAATACATTTTTTTCTTTACCCACTGCTAATTAATATATCGGGAAAGAATTGCCTAAATGAAATAAAGTCAATAAGATCAGAAACCTCTCCATCAAAATCCAAACAATGCGACTTCTCGAACAGTGCGAAGTTCAAGAGGCATCTACCCCCGTAAGAAAAAGCTGGATGTTCTTTTCAGTCATTGTTTGTTGAGAAAGAGGATCAACAACAGCAGATTTGATTAACCGATTTCAGACGGTTTTCTTCATAAAACCGCTTAAGGTAACCATTTGTCTTTATAATTTTTATAATACTATAATAACTTATTCCCTTATTATTTATATCAGTCGCCGCTATATATATATATATATATATATATATATATATATATATATATATATATATATATATATATATATATATATATATATATATATATATATATATATATATATATATATATATATATATATATATATATATATATATATATATATATATATATATATATATATATATAATCAGAGGTGGGCGCGCAAATTATAAAATATAGGGCGTTATGGAAAAACTTAGTCCGCAAGCGCAAAAGCGCACAATTTTTCAAAAAAATTAGTCCGCAAGCGCAAAGCGCACATGTCCTCAAATCAAATTTTTTTTAAAAGCACAAATTTAGGAGCGGAAAATAAAAATAAAAAACAAAGAGCAAGTATTTAAAGATGAATTATTTTTAAATTTTAATTGAAAGATGCAAATATATATAACAAAAAATGAGAAAGATTTTAATCTTATTCAATTTTCTGTGATCTTCCTCCTCGCTCTCCTCTTGCATTCTGAATAGGGTCCTATTCCCTTTCATAAAGATAAATTTTTCAAAATTTCTGGATGCCATGGCTGCCCTCTTTGCTCTTAGAATCTCAGAGCCTTGACTAAACAACCTCTCCACGCCGCTGAGCTAGGTAATGGGGTATTATATTTAATAAAAAAGTCCACCCAAACCTCCCAGTGTTCACACGGAAACAGGCTCCTAGTGAGAGGTGTACTGTGGGTGAACATTTACTGCAGCCCAGCTATCAAAGATTTGTCCCAACTTCTCCTCCAGAGGTGTCTGCTGAATATATGGGCCCTTCAGTTTCTGAAATATTTAGATATGGTATCAAGAGCTCAAATCTTTTTAAATTTTAATTTGAACATTGTGTCAGTGTTTTGTGAATATATATGTATGGTATAAATTGTATATATATATATATATATATATATATAGCATATAGTTATGTTACATAGTTAGTTATATATATATATATATATATATATATATATATATATATATAGCATATATATATATATATATATACAGCATATATATATACGTTAGTGATTAGATGTAATTAACTGCCTTCGAATATCGTTGCAAATAGGATTGAGACATGTTGGCGGACTATTGCCTTAGGTTGTGGCCCTTGGATTCAAGAATAGTCGAGCGAGCTGATCACCAGCGTTCAGCTCAGACCTCTTTCGTTTATATTAGATAAGCACATTAGATAATAATGCAACTATATAATTGCGATTATTATGCACATTTAACATCTACAATATAAAGAACGAGGGATAGGACAGGGTGGACACCTGGAGATGTCGCCTTGAAGGGAGCTCGGTTGCTTTATAACTGTTCTCGTTAATCCAAGTTTTTTGGCTTGAAGGATAGCTCAGTCGTAACGCACCGGGTATATTGTCCTCAGTCGCAACATGGCGGTGGTTCAATTCCGGAGAAGGCAGTTAACTTCACCTTCCCATTATATGTTCTTCTTTAACATCTTATATAATCGGTGATTATTATGCAATATTTAACATCTATGGCGGCAGGTATATGGTATATATATAGCGTTATATATATATATATATATATATATATAAGTTATATATATATATATATATATATATATATATATATATATATAAAAAAAGAGATGTTTAAAGTTTGTTTCAAATAATAAAAATAACTCACCATAAATGGGTCACTTTCAGACTCAGTCTCATCACCTTCAGTGCCATAATGTGGAGGAATAAGATTCGATGAAATATTAAACTTTATTTCCTCCAGTATCCTGGTCTTGGCAGCTTGGTACTTCCCTCATTTAACCTACGTACCACCTGAGTTTGAAGTGAGGATGCAGGTTGTTGCCATAAGCAAATCAAAAGTCATCAAAGATACTGCTGAACCTCGGTTCAAAGCCCTTTCTTTCCCTTTGTGCCTTTGGTTACTTTAGCAAGTAGTTGACTAAGTTTTTGGCATGGTTAAATTTTTTTCCACCTCCCGTTGCATTTCCCCGATCTTGTCCTTGAGGAGGAAAAGATTAGCAATAGGTCCCGCGCACGCATTCTTCTCTTCCTGCAACATATCGAGCCTAACAGCAATAGGCGTCATTATTTCGATGTACTCCGCAAATACCTCCTTATCACTTTTTTAAAAATACTGGAAGACAAGGTTTTTGGCTCCATACAAATGATGTTGATTTGTGTCATGCGACCATCATGGTTCTTAAGCAGGTCTTTATAGAATCGTATAGTGAGTTCCAGCGAGTAACACTTGCTGTTTTAAGCTTTGCCAACTCCTTCTTATTTCTCGCAGCAGTTGTAGTTTTCTGTTTTGGGCATAATAATTCCTGTGCTTTGCAAGTGTCTTATTAAATGGATCCTTGGCACCAGAGGACCAGCGAGAAACTTGAAACATCCTTAGTAGCCAAGATGTTTAATGTGTAGGATGCAGCGGCGATGTTTAGTTATGGCTAAGTGCATAATGTTCTTGAAACAGATTTTCTAGCTGGAGAGGTTTTGTCTGTAGAACCTTTGTGTCGCTAATTTGCTTCTTCTCTTCATGCATAACCACTGTCTCTGCAATCGGTACCTGTTCTTCTTCCTCTTCGTCACCCGTTTCTTCATGAGCATCCACCCGAAAGGCTGCACAGAAGTTTGCACCGGTATCTGTTGTAATGAAGACAACCTGAAGATAATTTTTTTTAATTTAGTTGTTTCCTTATTAATTATTTAATATTGAATTTAACTGACCTTATACTCAATGCCAAATCGTTGATGAATATCCGCAATATTGTTGGCTAGGACTGTGCTGGTCTGAGAAACAGATAACTTTCTACAGGCAAGGACAGCCTTATCTCTCTTCAAAGTATTCAAATTAATCCAGTGGACCGTCACCCCCAGAA
>JABUQX010087554.1:47500-50000 GCA_015478945.1 Trachelipus rathkii
CACCCGACCTTTAAACATATTTCTATCTCTACTTTTATATTATTATTATTATTATTATTATTATTATTATTATTATTATTATTATTATTATTATTATTATTATTATTATTATTATTTTTTTTTATTATTATTATTATTATTATTATTATTATTATTATTATTATTATTATTATTATTATTATTATTATTATTATTATTTTATTAATATTATTATTTAAGTTTTTATTTTTATATTATTATTATTATTATTATTATTATTATATATTATTATCATTATTATTAATACAAAATATACTTATTATTATTATTATTATATATATATATATATATATATATATATATATATATATATATATATATATATATATATATATATATATATATATATATATATATATATATATATATATATATATATATATATATATATGTAATATATATATATATATATATATATATATATATATATATATACTATATATATATATATATATATATATATATATATATATATATACTCTATATATATATATATATATATATATATATATATTAACGTAAAAGCGACGTCGCTTTTACGTTCCTTTGCGATGTGCGACATCGTATTAGTAACATAATAATTACGTCCCTGGGATGTGGAAATGTCAGCTCTCAGCGACGTAACAGTGCGACATCACTGCGACGTCCTATGGTAACGTAGTATTTACGTACTCTTACGACATCCCTGCAACGTTACACAGTAACGTTGCATCGACGTAGTTTAAATCTATTTGATCAAGCTTTTGTGTGTATCTCTATATACATATATATATATATATATATATATATATACTATATATATTTATATATATATATATATATATATATATATATATATATATATATATATATATATATATATATATATATATATATATATATATATTTTTATATATATATATATATATATATATATATATATATATATATATATATATATATACTATATATATATATATATATATATATATATATATATATATATATATATAATTATATATATATATATATATATATATATATATATATATATATATATATATATATATCTTTCTATAATCTATCTTTATATATATATATAAAGTTAGGACAGGTTACATAGATTTAAATAAATAATTATGATTTGCTTTGAAGGTCTTATATTGCAAATCAAGTTTTCTTTTCACTTTTATTAAATAAAATTGTTAGTTTTATTTTCTCTCGAAAACGTTAGATATCGTGGTAGCGGTTTTAAGCGCAAGCAATTCGTCTGGCTTCCTGTTGTATTGCTGCCGAAAACAATTTATGTACTTTGTGACAACAAGAGCAGGGTTGTGGAGTCGGTTCAAAATTTTCGAAGCTCCAACTCCACTATCTTGAAAATTATGAGCTCAACTCTGACTCGACTCCGACCTCTTGAAGAGCCTGAAGCTCAATCCACCCTTTTGAAAATTACCCACTTTGACTCGACTCCGACTCCGACTCACCCTCTTCAAATTACCAGTCCGACTCCACCCTTTTCAAAATTGCCGACTCGATTCCGACTCCACTCTCTTCAAAACTACCGACTCCATGACTCCGCAGCTCATGAAACTCCACAGCTAATTGATAATAAAACACTTTAAATTAGTTTCTTATTTATATATATATATATATATATATATATATATATATATATATATATATATATATATATATATATATATATATATATATATATATATATATATATATATAATATATTTATCTTTTTAAATATAAATATATATATATATATATATATATATTTATATATATATATATATATATATATATACTATATATATATATATATATATATATATATATATATATATATATATATATATATATATATATATATTTAACCTCTTTCTATAACTGTGGTTCTCTTTTACATTTGACAACGGTTTTCATAGGTATAACAGCAAATCGATTTATTTTCCTAAAAAAGCGATTTTTTAAGAATCTGTTAAACTCAATTATTACTAATAAATATTTCCGTGAAACATATAATAAACAGAAACACATAATAAACAGAAGCACATAATAAACTAATTTACACAAAAAAAATTGAAATAACACACTGCCAGAGTCACTCAAACTCGCGTTCATGGGAGCATCCCGTGACTGGAGATATAATTAATAATATTTATGAGTGTTCGCAAATGTACGACATTTGAAAAAAATAGTTAAATTACATAATACAATTTCTGAAGAAAATCATGTATAAAATGACTTATAAACAACAAAAGATAAGATGAAAAAGATTATGAAAGAGTGTAAGAAAATTTGGAGAAAAAAGACAGGTGTTTGTTATTTTTAAAAAGATATCATACGTCTGGCAGTGTCGCGGAAATATCTAAAAGTTTCATTGTTACGTCGCAAATACGTTCCATTTGGAACGAAAAAGCGTAAATCACATAAGATGTAACAGCAATGTCACATATACGACGTATGTGTG